>JABUQX010099087.1:27500-30629 GCA_015478945.1 Trachelipus rathkii
CGACCAGGTTCACATTGACTTGGTCGGTCCCTTACCACCTTCAAACGGTTACACACACCTTCTCACTTGTATCGACCACTTTACTCGCTGGGTCGAAGCTATCCCTCTTCAAGATACTTCAGGCTTTTCTCTTCCACTGGGTTTCAAGATTCGGTACTCCCTCTACGGTCTCGACAGATCAGGGACGCCAATTTGAGTCCTACATGTGGAAGGACCTTATGGTTCTTTTAGGATCAAAACGCCTTCGGTTCTTGTAGCTATCACCCGCAGTCCCAGGGAAATGATTGAAAGGTTTCACCGGCAGTTAAAATCTTCCTTGATGGCTCATAGCAATGTTGATAATTGGTCTGAAACCCTCCCACTTGTCCTTCTTGGCATTCGGACCCCATTCAAGGAAGACCTTCAGTGCTCATCCGCTGAGCTTGTTTACGGTACTTCCATCCGAATTCCAGCGAGTTCCATCCTTCCTTCCCCTGCCTTTCCATACTACTTGATCGTCATTCTTACCTTTCCCGTCTTCGTCAATGTGCCGACTCATGGAAGCCCTCTCTTCCTCGCCAAACTCGTCGCGCAATCTACATTCCGTCCGAACTCGATACCTGTACACACGTTCTTGTCCGCCACGACTCCCATCCCGGCCCTCTGCAAGCCCGATACGACGGTCCTTTTCGGCGTTGCTTCCCACCGTTATCTAAATATTTTTCGACATTCTTCTGAAAAGTGGAAAATGTTTCTATTGACCAGATTAAGCCCGCCTTCTTGACTTTGCCTCCCGAGTTGCTCAGTTGACATCTGTTTCCATCTCCTCCAATCATCGCTCTCCTCTTTCTCCTCGTTTAACAACAACCTTACCTACCAACCATCTGGCTCATCTCCTTCTACTCGTACAACATTTCTATTGATCCTCCCCCTTCTCCTTCCGTCCCTCTGTCCACTTCTCTGGTTCGTAATCCTTCCCCGCCGCCTCTACCACCTCCCCTTCCGCGTACAACTGATCCTCCATTGCATACCCAGCCTAACCCTCCTCCTCTCTCCTCCTGTTGCCTTCCACCTCCTTATCCTCGTCTCGTTCCGTCCGCCGTCCCGCCCTGTTGTACGCTTCTCTCCCTGACACTCCAGTCTGCCGGGGGGGGTAAAACGATAACGGTCTAACTAATTCCTAATTTTTATTTTTATTTTATTTTATTGAATTATTTTTGTTACTTTTCTTTTCTATTTGCAACCAATTTTTTTGTTCTCGAGCGAAAAAGTCACGTGGATCTTTCAAACTTCCGTTACTCTTTCGATCAAGCTGCCATTTACTAAAAACGACGTTCCTATTTGTTCCGATTTTTTGCTACAGTTTTTGTCAGTGTGTCACTTTCACCATCCAAGTTTATGAATTAATTCTTCAGAAAATATCAAGGATTTCATTTCGACTGTGTGATTCCTTAACAAGTGATGATTTTTGGTTATTTTGTGAATATTCACCGTGGTTTCAATCTTGTGATTCTGCCTTAGCCTCCGTGAATTTGAACTATTTTTTTCTGCTTCAAAAGATTGTGATCGAAAGTTAATTTTGTATAATTAAATTTTTAAACCTTAAACCAGGGTGAGTTTGTGCTTAAAAATTTATGTTTCATACATAAACGAAAACATTTTATTTTTTATTTAAATTTAACATTTCGCCTTATTATATTACTTACGTAATTTTATATCGAAAACTAAATTAAATCACCCTTCATACTTCCTGTTTCCAAAGAAAGAAGTCAGATTTCAGGATCCTTTTTATATTCTTCATAAATATTTCTAATAATTCTCTATATATATATTATATTTATTATAGTATACATATATTAATATATACATTATAAGTTTATATATAATTAATTATTATAAATATACTTATAATATTATATAAAATATTTTTATTAATGTTATATTTAATATAATGATATAGTGATATATATTTAATATACTAATAAGTTATATATATTATTATTAGTATTTATTATATAATTAATAAATATTATATATTAAATAATATATAATGTATATATTATAATGTGAGTCATCTAAAATATAGTTTGTGTATCTGATTCCAATCTTATGTTGGTGTTGTAGTTTCTTATCAGCCCATAAATTATCACGAAAATATATATAGAATTATAACTAATTACATATTACAACTACAAATATATATTTATATATATTAATTATATATTTAATTATATTATATTAATTATATATATAGGCCTATATATAATATATTAGTTTATATTATATTAATTATATTAATTATAATATATATTATATATTAATTTAATATATATATAATAATATATATTATAATAAAATATTAATAATATATAATATATTATATATATATAATATATTAATATTAATATAAATATTATATTATTATTTAATATTATTAATATAATATATTATATATATTATAAAGACAATCTAGTAAAATAATTATTTTATATTATTAATTAGTTACAGTTATATATATAATGTATAGTTATATGTATATCAGAATTTTACTTTCACTTTACTTTATTTTTATATTATAATATATAATATGATTGTCATATATAATATATAATAGTAGAGTTTAATATAATATTAGTATTTCCATTATATGCAATATTATTATTAATTAAAATTACATAAGTAACTGTATAAAACTCTATCTTAGATGTAATAATATAATAATTAATATATTATAAATATATAATAATATTACAAATTATCTTTTCTATAAAATAAATATTCTAAATATACTGATAGGATTATCCTACCTAAACGGTAATCTATATATATTACCTATAATTTTTTATTTAATATATTTATATGTAGAATATATTAAAATATATTATGCATTATAATATAAAATATAGGACTTTTATTTATTTTTTTTATAGCCAATTTATGGGAATAAATCTTTTTTAGATAACACATTTCTAGCTTTATAAATATAAGCATAGTATTATAATATAGTATAGTACCTACTATATATAATATAATATAAGATTTGAAGTAGATTGTATTGCTAGAGGTGTCAAATTATTGTAGGTAGTGTGATGTATCTATAGAAATCGGAAAAACTTCATTGCCTGCTATCTAGATTTTGGTCTCTCTCTC
>JABUQX010099088.1:0-18206 GCA_015478945.1 Trachelipus rathkii
TATTACACTGAGTGATTGGCTAGACCTTTGGTAATGTAAAAGGCTTGAGTTTACTATTGGGATCATTGAATTATTATCACTACCACTTAAAATGCAAAATTGAAAAAAGTGTTATATTTCAGGTAAATATGAATAGATTTTTTGGCAAATTAAATTTTATAAGAGCATAAAGTGAATTTTGTAAACACTTTGTTTTTTTATTTGTTATGAACATGAAATATTTATTGCTTAGTTCGCTATTGTTCATTAAAGAACATAGTTAGAATTTACTCTAGAATGGATGTGGAAAAATTAGGAATAAATGAATGAAATTCACCAAAAAATTTTAATTTTCCTATTATTAAAAACGCATTAATTAGTGGGGTCCGGGGCGGACCCAATTTTTTCTTGGTCCGAAAAGACCCATAGATACCTATTAAGGGTTAAATGGAAGACAATTATGTCGGCTGAGAGTTTGAGGATAATAATAATTCGGTAGGAAGTAAATAATATTATAATATAAATATATCAATAATTAATCATAATAATAATAATAATAATAATTATAATATATAATAATAATTAATATAATTAATAGATTAATAATAATTATAAATAATATAAATAAATAATATTTAAATAATATATATTAATAATTATAATTATACCTATTATTATTATTATAAATATATTAAATTGACATATAATATATATATATTATAATTTAATTATTTAACATTAATATTCATTCATGATCACATTTTTATCTTTATTATATCAACTATCCATTATACAACTGGATTATAAAATTATAATTAAATTAATTATAAATATTAGATTATAAATAATTAATAATATTATATTATCATATAACTATTATTATACATTACTCATATGCTATTATCACAATTTAGATGCAAATAATAATGAATATATCTAACTAATCTATTAAGATTATTATAATAAATAATAGTTGTTTAATAACATTTATAAAATTAATAATTAGTATTAAATTATAGAATTATCAACACTTATTATAGAAATTACTATTTATTCGTTGATATACAAATTACGAGTAAGAATTGCCAAGTCATTATCATTGATCTATATTAAAAATATATAGTTATCAGTCATAAAATAATCATGATTTTGAATGACTAATATTCGGGTTTGCCATTTATTTTTACTATTTATTCGTTGATATACTAATTACGAGTAATATACAAATTAAGTAAGAATTATAAATTATAAATATATAAAATTAATAATGTATAGATAATAATTGACCTAAAATTTTCTTTCAGTATTATTAAACATTTTAAATTTAAGTTTTGAATTTTATATATCAACCATGTGGTTATATATTTTGAATTAATATTGCTACATCTATAGAAATAATTACACTGAAAATAGTTACATATGAAACTATCACCGAAAGACAATAAAGAAAGAAGTTTATATATTGATAAAGTTTAGCACATATATCGCCGAGCAGACTGTCACGGTTTTCAGTCATCTAACTTGAGACATCCTTCATAGGATATGAGATTGACTTAAGTGTAGCAGAAATAGTCTTAAATTAATTATAAAATGGAATTAAAATCAAAATGATGATATAGTCTAAGCAGATAATACAATTAAAATTTTTATAGTTAATAAGTCATGGTACCTGCGTGTTTATATGTAGAGCAGGCCTCGCAATATTAAGTTATCTGAGGACTTCCACATGATCCTGATAACAATCGAGCGTTAGTGAGTAGGAAGAATGTGTTAAGAGAATATTGCATGAATAAGTGTGATTGAAAACCATGAGTAGCAAGTATTATGAAAATGTTACAGAAGAATTTTGAGCTGGACATAGTTAGCGATGTATATGATAATGACCGGAGCTGGTCAGAAGAACGAATGGCGATTCGTCGTGAGTAACCAGGATATAAAATGTCGCGACGTACAGATCTGGACTGCAGGGGCAGTTAGAATTGTACATCAAGTGAATGGTTTGTCGTCAAGCATGCTTTCTTGTAGCGTAAGGAGAACTGACATGTTGTTTGAACAACTTTTAAAGGGCAGATGGTCAATCAACTATTAGCAATATTTCTAAACACTTCACAATACTATATAATACGGATCATGTGAAGTCCTGAAAAACTTAAAATTGCGGAGGCCTTCTACATCAAAACACGCAGAACGCAGACATTAACATAAAATTTATATGTATTATCCTGTTTAGCAGACTCAATATCATGTGATTTAATTATTATATATTAATTTAAGACTCATTCGCTCACAGAATTGAATTCCTATGGAAGATGTCTCAAGTTTAGAGACGAAAACGCGTCGGGAAATGTAAATAAATGTATCTTCTTCTTCTTCTTCTTCTCATGGTAAATGTTTTCAAAGATTATTTTAAGAAAAATAAACTATGTACACAGAAATAACTCTTTAGAAACTTGAAGGAAAATCAAAAACTTTTATAAAACTAAACCTGATTTATCATTACTCTAATTTAATTATTATTATGATTAGTTATTATTAATTATTATGGTTATTATTATTATTATTATTATTATTATTATTATTATTTTATTATTAATTATTATTATTATAATAATTATTATTAATTAATTATTATTATTATATAAGTAAAATTATTAGTAAAAATAATTAATGGAATTATAGTAAAAACATAATACTATAAACATTAGTAATAATTAATAATATATCAATGACTAAGCTTTAAAAATTAAAACTAATATTTATTAATACTAAAAATCACAATAATAATTCTAATTTTAATATTTAATAATTTTAAATTAATAATGTTTAAATAATTTTAATAATTTTAATAATTTTTAGTAAATTTTAATAATTTAATAAATTTTAATAATAAAATAATAATAATTTTATTATTTTTTTCCTGTTTACTATTTATTTTATTTTTCATTATTTATTTATTTTACTTTATTATTGATTTGTTTATTTTATTATTTTTTAAGCATTGAAACTATTAAAATTGAAATAATAATTGTTCTGAAGAACGAAAAAAGAAAAGAAAATGTGTATTTTATTGTGAACTTTATGATAGTCGAAGAATTATAGATAAATTTTAATAGTAGATTAATAGCGCACGGTAGCTCAGTGGTGAAGCATTCGCCAAACAAAGCGAGGATCTCAGGTTCGCAACTGATCGGGTGTTAGAATGTGAACTATTCTCTCCTTGGGCTTGGCTTCGTCTTGCTCGGACGTTAAAGTTGAGTGCACCCTCCTCCTTGATTAGGGCTCTGCCCGTGAGCGGTAGTGTTTTTATCGGAAAAAAAAAATTGGCAAGAGAAATCAGATACAATCAGGTACAAGTCTTTAGACCCCAAATTAGAAACATGAGAACAGTTAACATCATCATTGGGGACTAACCCAAATGGTTGACAGGGAAAATAGTCGACAGGGAAAATGGTCGACAGGGAAAATAGTCGAAAGGGAAAAGGGTCGACAGGGAAAATAGTCGACTCGGAATATGGTCGACAGGGAAAAATGGTCGAAAGGAAAATGGTCGACAGGGAAAATAATGTTCGACAGGGAATATGGTCGACAGGGATGGTCCGACAGGGAAAATGGTCGTACAATGAAAATTGGTTGACAGGGTCAATATGGTCGACATGACAATTCAAAAAAATTCGCCCGTAACAGTGTCAGTACTGCCGCAGCGTTAAGTTAAGTAAGTTAAAGTTACAGTTAAGTTATAGTTAAGGTTTAAGTTTAAGTTAAGTTATAGTTAAGTTTCAGTTAAGTTAAGTTAAGTTTAGTTAAGTTAAGTTAAGTTAAGTTAAGTTAAGTTAAGTTAAGTTAAGTTGGATTCGCTAGAGAAACTCTAAATAACAAGCTTCTCATTGTTAACATATGTGCAAGAAGATTCTTTTGGGAAAAATTAAAGATAAAAACAGTAAAAAGGAACATAGTATGGCTTGCTGAAAGAGAGTTCAAACATCGAAGTTTCAGTCAAGAACAAGATGTGAGGCCTAAAAGAAGAGAGGTGATGTTTAATAAAGTGAAAGTTAGAATGTAAACTACGAATGAAGAACGAAGGCTAGCACCAGAACAAGCAAATGGCGAAGTTTAGCGGCTCTAAATACATCAAAAGAGTCCGTCAACTTCCATACACTCCAGTGTATGGTCACGAGTACGCTAGAATCGATTGTAGGGGTATAAATGTGAAAAGAACGAACCATTTAGCAACGGAGTGCAGAAAAATGATCCAGCCTTCCTTAGCACTCCATCAGGTATGCCCAATGGAAGACTTACAAAATCATTCTCGGTGTATCTCCGAGGTTTAACTAATTGATAAATTTATCGTTGGTAAAATAGATAACCAGATCCGCTTTTTAAAGATAGACTTGCTTTCTTATCACGTGATTAAAACCGTAGCTCAATGGCTAGAGCGACAGAGTCGCATGTCAAGGGCCCGGGTTCGATTCCTATAGTCCGGATTATCGGTAGAAAATACCTAGGTAAGTTCCCCTCCTAGAATAGTAGAATAGGGCTATGCCCGTGATGTGTTAACTTTAAAAAAAAAAACAAGGTTATCACCTTGACTGCCTCCAAAACCTTCCATCCAATTTGCCGTAAAATTAGGACAAGAACCTTTCTTTTCCTTTATTTTCTTTAACACTATATCGAGTTCTCTATCTCTAAAGGTTGTATAAAAGAAAAAATTTAATTTTGGGTTGTATCATATATGAGACAAGGTGAATCTATAGGTTAAGACTAGGTAGCTTTCATATTTTTAATAACCTTAACTGCATTCATAACATTGAGATTAAACTTTTAACTTAAAAATTGGATTTTGTTACCATCTGTTTATTAAACTGCTATCTAATTTGTTTTGAATCATTTTCCTCATATAAGTAACAAAAAAATAACCAGTACTACTACTACTACTACTACTACTACTACTACTACTACTACTACTACTAGTACTACTACTACTAATATCAAATTAGCGAATTGAATCGAAATCGAAGCATGGGCGTCAACTCACTTAACAACTGTGAAGTTTAAATATAGTCAGTAAAACATGAATCTTCTGCTGCGCAAAATAGGTGGCACTAAATTATCACAGTTTAATCTCTTTCCTGCGGATTATATAAACCTTTTGAATCCTATGTGCAATTTTGTTACAAATTTTCCCAGTATCTGCGGTAGTGGTAAAAGTTTACAAAAGATGATGACACTATTATGATGACTAAATAGTGGTGAAAGTTTGCAAAAGATAGTAACAATATTATAACTAAATATTTATTCTCATGGTTAAGAAATTTCATGGAATTTATTTTCATGGATCGTTGGACTGGAAGCTTTAAAGAGTGGAAATTATTTTTTCTTAGATATTACTTCCTCATCACTATATACTTTAGATTTCGGGATTGCACGACGTTCACCCCTCACACCCCCTTGGTTCGATTTATTTAAACAATTATCAATTCTTATATATTATGAGTATATCTATATCTATACTTATTATCAATTCTATATATTTATATGCTATTATAACTATGTGATATATATCATCATATTATATATAACTATATATATCTATATATTACTATAATATACTAGTATTTATAGCTTAACTATATATATATATATATGTACTATATATATATCTACTATAATATACAGTATATATATTATTAGTATTATATATATCATATATATATATATAATATAATATATAGATATATAATTAATATAATATACATATACTGATATAATATTATATTATATGTATATATTATGTTATAGGTCTCGTCCTCGGTTATTATTTTCTTTGTTCATCTTATTTATTTTTATTTTTGTCAAGATTAACTGTAAAATGGAACCGCAAACAAAACCGCTATATTTCCGTTTACTACCTCCTTGCTCTCCCTAAGCTACACACTGCAACTGAGCGTTTACTTATTATAAGTTAACAGTTTAAACCAGTTTACTATTGTCTTTTATGATTATTTAAAAACTAGTACATTAGTAAAATTCACTGTAAAATGTTACATTACTAATCAGATCCTTTTCCACAAAACACTCAATTATATTTATACCTAAACAAAAAATTCTCACGGTAAGACGGTTCAACTTGTTCAACTCAAGGATCAACCAATTCAACTCACGGTTCAGCTGATTCAATTTACGGTTCAACTGATTCAACTCACGGATCAACTGATTCAATTCACGGACTAGCTGATGCAACTCTTGGTGCAACTCATTCAACTCAAGATCCAAGATTCAACTCACGGATTTCAACTGATCAACCACGAGTATTTCTCAATCCACCATGGCCTAATAAGGACATGTATCAAGTATTTCTTCAGATTTATCCTATTATGAATTCCGAATTTTAAATGAAATTATTCTAAAACTGATACCCTTACCTTATCTGGTTCACTACTGTTTGATAATCGTTAAAGAACAATTTCTGCCTCCCCAATACTTTACCTATCTTGGTTCACTATTATGCTCATCTGGGTTAAAAAGGATGAAATCTACAATCTTTAACCAATACCCTAGTATGACTATAAATAATAATAATTGGGTTTAAATGAGAAATAGCTTGCATTTCGCAACTCTTACCCTATCTGTCACTGCTGTTGAGTAATCCGGGATTAAAAAGACCATTTCTGCAACCTACCCCAACCACTCATCTTTCCGGTTTACTATCCTTGTGTATCGAGACAAAATAACCATTTCTACAACTAACAGAAAACCTCCCCAATATTATATGATTTACCTTTAGTTTGAAACGTAACCGCAATAGGAAAATCAAATTTATATCCCATTATTCTACATAAATATAAAATCTAATAAATATTATTATTTACTTAGAAAAGGAATGAAGAGCCTTACACCCAACAACAGCTAACAACTCACACCCACACACACGCACCCTCACTTACTATCTATCTATCACTATCATCACTATTATAATTATTAAGCAAACTTCGTTTCTATAACATTTGCATATTAAATACTCAATTTTAATAATTAATAATAATAATAATAATAATAATAATAATAATAATAATAATAATAATAATAATAATAATAATAATAATAATAATAATAATAATAATAATAATAATTTTTCTAGTAAATTTTTTTTTATATTTAATTACTATTTTTAATAAGTGTAATATGTGTAACATTCAATATCGTTGACAAAACAAGATATTTTTGATTGATTGATTATTATTATTATTATTATTTATTATTTATTATATTATTATTATTTTATTATTAGTTTTTTACTTTATTATTATTTTTATTTATTATTTTCTTTACTATTTATTGTATTATTACTCTTTATATTTAATTATTTATTATTTATATTTCTATTTATTATTTATTATTTATTATATTTATTATTTATTATTTATTATTTATTATTTATTATTTATCATTTTACTATTATATTAATTATTTATTATTTATTAATTATTATTTATTATTATTTGAGATGATGATGTTAGTATATCTCTTATAATTTAAAATTTAGATGTATATTTTATTGTTATATTATTATTATATTAATAATAGTTATTTTATAATGTTATATAAAAAAAATATATTAATAGGTATTTATTATTTATTATTTATTATTTATCATTTATTACTTATTATTATTATTATTTATTATTATTATTATTATTATTATTATTATTATTATTATTATTATTATTATTATTATTATTATTATTATTATTATTATTTACATTATTATTTATTATTATATTATTTTTCATATATTATTATTATTATTATTATTATTATTATTATTATTATTATTATTATTATTATTAGTGTAATTACTATACGTGTTCGTAGTATCCGTGGCAATTTTGCAAAGATTTTATTATTTATTTTGTTTTAATGAAGAAAACTTTAAACTTTTTAATATTCCGAAATACAAGGTTCAGCATAACATAGCAATAACAACGTAACATAACATAACATAACATAACATACATAACTAACATAACTACACATAACATAACATAACATAACAATGGCGACAGAGTTGTTATTATGCTGATCATTGGAGTGTTACCTATGTAAACGTGTGAATGAGTTTACTTATATCTCTAAAGCATATGATAATGTTAGACTTTGAACTGAGATTGAAAATAGTTTGGAATTTTAACAATGCTATGTGTAAATTGGTCACCGTTCTTGAATGCAGAGATTTATCATCAAGTGAAGCATATGTTGAATTTCTTGAGACAATTTGGTTGGTATATTGGTGTATAGGTTTGATTAGGTTAGGCTAGGCTGTGGGTGATATAAATTTACATTAGTTTTATTACAATAATGGAACTATATCTGACTTTCAATTGATGATGAATTTTTATCTCTGTAATGAAATGTTGTAATTACATTGAAATTTCCTAAATAGAGGATCACAAGATTTGGATATGATGTAACTACTTGTGAGTAGTATTAAAATATTGAAAAAAAAGAATAAACACAAAAACAAAGAAAATGATTATATAGTAGTTGGCATTGGTACAAACTTCACCCTTCCTATAGAAATTGTAATTTAAGTTCCAGTTAGAACTGTTAAGGTTATGAATGAAAGAGTCCACGTATACCTGTGTTTCAGACACAAAATTTGCATTTGATAATGAATCCAAAGTTGATTTCAAAAGAAATCGATTAGCAAGTAGGTCAATGACATTATTAAAGTTTATTAAAAGCCTTTTTCTACGCCACCATCTCTTGTTCGACCATAAGAACCTCCTACTCAAGCAATCACAAAACCCTTATGTGCACACGCACACATACATACAGCAAACACACTACACTTATGACACCTGAACAAATGGCGACACAGCCACGCAGGAAATATAATATATAAATAAATAATTTTAATCGTATACAGTATAAATTTTATTTATAATGCATTATATTTTAATACTAATCAAAGTATTGCATATATTAATATTATTAAATTAAATATTGAAGTTGGATGATGGTTTACAGGAGCTTAATCAACAATGTATATTTATATCTTATAAAGTTTAAATTAAATATGGAATTGAGAAGAAGGATTTTATTATTATTATTATAATTATGTATTTATTTATATTTTATATTATAATTTTATATTTATAATTTATATAATTATTAGTAATTATAATATTATTATATTATATGATTAATTATATTATTAATTTATATAATTATTGTATATTAATTTATTTATAATTATAATGTTATCTTTTATAATTATAATAATAATTATTATAATTATATTATATTATTATTATTATATTAATTATTTAATTTTATAATTATTATAATTATTATAGCATATTTTATTATTATTATTATTTATATTATTATTAATTATTTATTATTTTTTTTATTATTTTTATGGTTATTATTGATTTTTTTTATATTTATTAATATTTATATAATGATGATATTATATAACAAATATAATTATATATATTTTATTAATTAATAAATTATAATTATTATATTATATAATATCTATTATTATTATAATTATTATATGTTATAATTATAGTTATAATAAATTATTAATTATTAATAATTATAATTAATTATTTAATAATTATATATTAATAATTTATAATTATTAATATAATTTTACAATTAAATTATTAATTAATTAGTAAATTTTCATTCTTATTTATATTCTTATGTATTATTATTATTTATTAGTATTTTTATTATTATTTATTATTATATATTTTTATTTTATATTATTAATTATAATTTATTATTATTATTCATATTATTATTTATTATTATATTTTATTATTATTATTATATTATCATTATTAATTATACTGTATTTTAAACTTTTTCAGTATAAATTGGCTATCCACTATTAATCTATATAATTATTTTATAATTATTATTGATATTATAATATAAGTATTTTTCTATTCTTTAATATATTTGCTAGTATTCTTTATTATAATTATTATTAATTTTATATATTCTTTTAATTTATATAAATATTCTTAGTATATTTTTAATATATTTATTAATATTATTTATTATTATTATTATTTTTATTAATTCATATTATTATATTTTTATTTATTTATTTATTATTAATTATTAAAAATTAATATTTAATTATAATTATTTTATTAATTATTTAATTATTAATTAATCTTATTATTCTTATTTTATTATTATTTATTAATTGCTATTAGGTATTTTGTATTTATTATTTATTATTTTATTATTTGATATTTATCTCATTTGCATCCTCTTGATTTATTCATTATTCATTATTAGTTATTATTAATTTCTTATTATTATTTTATGCTATATTTTGTTTATATAATTACTTATTATTTACTTATATTATATTGATTAATTGATTAATATATTATTATTTATTATGTATTATTAATTATTTATGTATTTTATGATAATTTATTTTTTATTTATTATTTAGTTACTTTTTTTTTCTATATTTTATTTATTTTATATTTATTATTTATTATTATAGGTTGACTGGGACATTGTTTTTAAGGGGAGATCTCATAACTAGACCCCGTACTTTTTGAAAGCAAAATCAAAATTTTTCATTTTTTATCTTATCTAAATTAGATAAAAATCCAAAGTATTCATGCTGTAATTATTTTTTAGAATTCTAAATAGTTTTCTTAGATACAGAAATGTATTAGAGACGTAATCGAACTACAAAATTTCAATCCAGTCAAAATTGCAATTCCAGGTTTAGGAGCCAAAAAATTATTTATTTATATTAATAGAAATCTAGAATTTTTTTTATATTCTAACTCTAGCTCGATTCTTTCGGGATTTTACTCAGTAAATTAATGGAGCCGGACCGAAGCCGGAGCGGAGCCGAGTGCGGAGCCGGAGGCCACGGAGCTGAGCCGGTTATTTTTTTTCTGAAACTAACATAAAGTATAATGTTTTTTTAGAATGCAAAATTTATTGGCAGAAGACGATGTCTGGAACAAGTTTTCAAAAATAGTAACAGATCCTTCGTCGGATCGGATCCGAAGTCAAGAGCACGGAGTTTGGGAAGAAAATTTTTCGAAGAATATTTGTTTAGAAGATCTGCTGAACAATGTTCAAATAGTCAAGAAACCTTATTCGGATCCGGAGCTGAAAAAAGCCGGAAAGTAAGAGCTGAGCACCGCCAGCCCGAGCCCTATCCTGGGGTATGAAATTTATATTTAATTTTCCTCTCCTTTCTTCTCGAGATATATAGTCAGTAGAATAATTTTCTCATAAGTACACCAGAAGAAAATCAGTACAAACAATGTAAGAATTATATGATAATATTTGCCAAAGTATTATATGCCAAAACAATTGTCCTTTAGATTGTCCAGTATTCTCCCGCGTAAAGAAAAGTCTTAACCGACAAAAGATAAACTAAGCGGTGTTAAAGCGGGGACGCCGGGTCCCGGCAAAGCCCGTATTATCAATAGAAATACTGATATTTTTTTCTATCCTCCTGTAACTTACAGTTATTTTATTTTCTATTGTAACAGCTATTCTGAAAATGAACTATAATATCTTAATGGCGAAGTACTTAAAGCAGATTTACCGCTTATACTTATTGCAAACTGAAGGTACCAACTTAACTCCTGAACCCTCCTACTCGGTTAGTTCTCCAGTGCCCTTCTGCCCTGGATTCTAGCAGCAGTCCCCGGACCTATAGTATGGTTTAACCTAAAGCTAGGTGTGTGTTAGGCTTCTGCTCTACTATGACGTCTCTACAAAGAGCAATTGCTCTCTATGTGGGCCCCTCCTTCTCTATTACTAAATTTGAAATTTCTTATTCTCCACCACCATATTTTTTTGTGATATGATATTTATTGCTATTGCAACGTTGTAAAATGAAGAATATTTCACTGATACACTATTTAAAAATTTAGCTGATTGTTCCGAAGAAACCCACCCTATGTGATTAACAACCCAGCGTATCCCGGTGAAGCACCTGTGTGGTGTGGAAGAACGTTATCGGTAATTCCTCGTGACTTATTGTGCAAGTAATCACCAATCTCTCAATAGATTATCACAAGCCAAATGTGTTGAATTTAGCGAATAACAAATCTTTAGATAACAGGAAATGCTCAAACCGCTCAGAAGTATGTCAAAAAATAATGTTAGCATAATAGTAGTCCTAACAATCTTGGAATCCGGAAATTCCCGGCATCTCGGCGTTTTATTCCCTGTCCGAGTCATAAAAGTCCGTCCCGTCGTCTCTCGTAACTGTCCAACCCACTTGTTCGTCCACCCAGTGAGAAGGTCACTATTTCACAACTCTTATTTCTATCCGCATGGAGAAAGTATTTGTATCTCAGAAATCGGAATAAGGACTAAACACGTGTATATGGAACGGCCAGTATTAAGCTCAACGATGACTAAATCATCACTAATTTCAAAAAAAATGTACCCATCTAGAGAACCTAATTTCGATCTCCTTTTTCACACCATAAGAATACAGTTGATGAATTGGTTCGTGAAAACAGACCCGGAGCAGTCGGCGAAAAGCCCCCGGTCAGTGATAAAGACCTGACGACACAGTGCGACGCATCCGGACCGGAAAGACCACAGAACAAAAAGCTAGAGCGCTTGCGCAGTACTTGTCTAGTCAGCGTCTAGCGACGATCTCTGGTATTAATTACTATTTTGTACTCTCTCCCTATATATTATATTATCAACTTGCTAATTAATTGAGAAATGGCTAAGTTGAAAACGTCCGAAAATGACTTGATGTACCTAATTTTTTCATTAAAATATCATTCCGTACGACCTCGGCGACTCGTCTGTTCTGCCGAGGATCGCAACGATTCTGCCGACCGCGAATCCGTTGAGACAAACCAGCCGTCAAAAGAAGCTAGCCAGGTCAATGGTGCAATCCGCCTTTTTATAGATTATATTCATTGAAGGGGTGGGAACTTATTTCATATAGAATAGCGTTCCTAGCTAACTCTATAAGCCTATTATATATCAAAATAGTAACATGAATCACCAGGATCTCGCTCCCGGTTTAAGTTAATCCAGCATACTAGATTAATTAGCCGAAAGCCCCGAGACTCATCAGAGTTCCTCAGATTCACCGAAATACGTTGGCGTGACAAAATACTGTCGATGCCATCTCAAGAACAGTTGTGAATATTTCTGTCAATACAATATTGATTATAATTATCTAATAAAATGTCTCCTCTTCAATTCAGTATTCTGATCCCCAAACCTTTACTAAATAATGTTTGTTTAAAGGTGCAATTAAAGAAACTTTTTATTGAATGTAGAAACTGACGACACAAATTGAGTGTTGGGCTCCTCTCGTACCTGATCACAGGAGGGCTGAACCAAGGAAAGGTTCTCTAATCCAAACTAGTTTCCAAGAGAATTTCAAGTCCGGTAGTACCCAGCGATATCGTGGACAACCCGGCTGGACCGTTTCGAAGGCGGAGACCATCGGTAGACTACCGCAGACATGTCCTCGAAGACTCAGTCCTGGGTATGAATTTTCTTTAAAAACACCAAATTGTTTATGGTGTAGGACACTACAATTGACTTATTATGCCTCCGCGCAAGATTCTCCGTTACCTTAAAACCTAATCTATTCATATTTTAATTTTCTCCACACTCTACGCTGCACATGGCGAGACGCGAGAAAAACTCAGAAAACAATTTTGAACAGCATCCTTAAGCTTATATAGAATCGTAGTAGCTCCAGGCAGCTTGGGTCACCATGACCGCCCTCTGAAGGACCTGGGTGTATCATATCGAATTTTTTTAATAAGAACAACTTAATATTCTTGAAAGGTGAGTTGAGATATTGAATGCCCGCATATAGCCCGTGATCACTCTGAATCTATAAATCTCCAACAATAGCGTCGCCACCTAGAGTATTCGTTTCCTGTGGTTGAAGTGCTTCCTGAGTCACGGCGATCCCTACTCCCCGGAAAGCAGTGTAATAACCTTTATCTGAAGAGAAGATAGGTGCACGTTAATATTCTCTGATTCCCCAGAGGAAATATGTATATCCATATGAGTTCATATCTCGAATCTAATTTATTCCAGTCTACTAAAATGATTTGCTTTTCTAAATATCCGTGTTATGCATAGCGTATTTTTCCAGATTATCTCAATTGTACTTTCGGATCTCTTTTATAAGAACCGCGAAATGTCCTGAGGTACATTACGAGAGCCCCTCGGGAAGTAACCCACGTGTCAGCTCCGATGTCTCCCGAGGAGCACTGTCTGCTAATTTTTGTTCAACTCGGAATGATTTTATATTTTTTCGAGCTTAAAAAAATGAGAATTTTATTTTTGAGTGATGTGTACAGACACAAGAGTTTTAAAGTCTGTGCTAAAAATGTATAACCAAAAAGAAAAGCCGCGACCTTCTTGAATCTCCTACTGATAAAAAAAGTTCTGGCCTCTTGGCAAAAACATCTCCATAAACTTCTGTATCTGACTTTTCTCATTCCTCTGTATTCGCTCAGACGGATCTGTGCTAATATTCCTTCTGAAAAGGCTATTATTGCTATTCTTCCTTTTATACATTCTGCCACTCCTTATTTATCAAGAATCTCAGCTGCCGGGCACGATGTATATAGGCACATCGCCTACATCCAACTCTTCGTTTCCCGCGCGGAGCCTCGATGCTGCAATAGGCTTCCGCCGGTGAAGCTCCTCACCCATGATCGGTGTTGTTGACCAAGTAGCCGGCGTTCCGCCACTCCCAGATGTCGCCAGATGCCATCCGTAGATTGGCATTTTCTTAGAGCCCAGAAGGGATTCCTCCTTGTTTGATAGTAAGAGTTTGTTTTCTCCCGCACTAGTCCTAACAAGTTCTACTTCTGTTTCACTTGCCCTGTATAAGAACTTTAATTTCTACACTTTTCCTCCAGTGATAGGAAGCGTGTCATGTTTCTATAGCGCGAGTTCGAGGAAAGTGTGTCCGCCCTGATTCTAGTCGTACAACTATCAGTCCCTAATCCACTTAAATTTTGACCAGGCATCCGGAGCGCGTAATCTCCTCAGTTGATCCCCCGTGAAAGCATCCTATGAGACAGTGGTCCTCATTGCTGCTATATCGATTCTATATTTTAAGAATCATACCTCTCTCTAGTTTAAATAAGGGTTTGTACAAACGTTTTCTGAAGAGTAAACACGAACCTGTGCCCCCTGTAGTGAAAATTTATTCTTCCCATCCAAAGTTGCCTCATAATGATCCCTTTCTTAGGAGTTGGCCTTCTGCTGTCTTAGCGCGAAGGCGATGCCTGGAAGTTTGATAGTCATTTAGATGTCTAGTTGGTCTCTCGACCCAGAGTAATACTCAAATGCTTTTTTTATTATGAAAATATGTGACCTGCCCGGGAAGAGTTATGGGGCACTGTGCAAATCACTTGCCTCTCATAGATGTTCTATAACTATAGTTTACTCTACAGGTATATCACCCTTCCTTCTCAGTCCCTCTGCGCTGCACTTCTTCGGGTCTAGTGTTCGAGTCTCACGCATGTCGTTCCATATCGGCAGTCCCCGGCGACTGCACCTCGGGAGCGAGTCGTCTTGCTTAGCAGTCTCATCGTGTTAATAAGTAATTTTTTCCCAAGAAAATATTACTTATAGGTATATGTGCAGTAGATGGTTTTTGTAAAATTGCTCCCGTGCAAACTTAAGAAGTGATTCTTACCTTTCATAACGATCTTCTCAGCTGTTTCATCCTGTAAACCTACTCTGGATGTACAATTTAGCGTTGTCCAAATGAACTACACATTAGACTTGCGTGCCATTACTATATGGCATACTCACTTGAGAGTGCTGCTCCTCCCTTGGTCAAGAAGCGGTGTCTAGAGAGTCGCGTTCTACGATTGTCGGAAGCTTCCGATTCTATAATTTGGCCTGTATCGTATAATACTAGTTTTTTTTATGGAGGAATTACCCTGTTATTGCCGACGCAGGTCAAACGTGGCCTCAATCATTGTGAAAATTTCCCTAATATTACTTAAGTTTAAAAATAATTACGATACATGATCACATCCTTCAGTCCCCCGGATCCCCAGCGCGCCGTTCTCATTCGAAGAACCCCCACCCTACAACCAGGCCTATTATTGCCTAATGTAAACCCCTCGATCTGCTCTCGCGTGCGCCAACTTAAATGTTTCTCAAACATAAATAACTATTTTTACCGGTGGTAAAATTTATTGCCCCGTCGAAAAGAACATAAAGTAATCGAACAACCCTATCTATGTTCTGAAACCCCCAGCTCGACCAGAAATCCACAATGCTGCGTATGGTTGGAGGCGAGCCGAGATGGTGCCCCGGTCTCCCGAAAGAGGACGTAGGAGGGTAATGATGGTAAGGTTTTGGTTTCTTTTTCAGGTTGCGGCAATTGGAGTTTTCCCTTAAGACCGATAGCATAAAGTCCTCGAGAAATGATTATCAGAGAAGTTGCGACCAAGCTTGTAATAGATAGTACTGTTCCCTCAATTGGTGGGGAATCCGGTGTCCACCCTGTACTACTTAAGGAATTGGTAGTTGAGATATATATTAAAGGTCATAAAAAATAAGATATATATAAATATTATGTTCACCTGACCTTCTAACTCTCTTTAGATCACCTCTAATCTATCTGCCTAGATCAGCGATCGTTGTGCTCTATCTCGTTTTACATATACGATACTATCATAACACTTCAGGTACTTGTAGCAGCGGTTATGACCTCTGCATTTCTACTGCCAACTATTGCGCCACCCTTATTGTAGCACAACATTGTTGTCTCTGCTTTACTACTAATTGTAATTCATGTTTATAGGTGTGAATATACTGTAAACCTCACAGGCTAATTGTTCATCTTTTGTGTCCTTCCTTACTAATCCAAGCCAACCTATACTTCTGTCTGTTAGGAACTTACTTCCTTGACCTTCAATCGTGATGTTTTTCAATGCTGGTATAATTTAATACTCTCCTTCATTCTTCATTAGTCTACTCCGTTCTAAGCTGAGGTACACCTTATTAGTGGATTTTGCGCTATAGGTAATTGGGTTTGAGTTTCCCTCAATTAATTTATTAATATTATTATTATTATTATTATATTATTATTATTATTATTATACACTCTCAATATGCTGATGTTGTGGTATAATATCTGTATTTAATATTAAATATAAATAAAAAATAATAAAAAAAATAAAAACGCTGCCCAAATAATTACTCAATGAATGAGCTCTTAACTAACCTTTATGCAATAATATAGCTAGACGCGTAATTGTTTTTTTCTGTTATTGCCTGGGTGATATCTTCGCAGAGCATGGGCAGTTGCTAGGCTATTGGCGCACTGATGAAATAATTTACGTTAGGTACGTAATAGTATAGGCAACTATTTAAGTTTTTAAAAAGCATAGTTTATATTTTTACAATTAAATAAGTTAGAAATTTAGATAAGCATGTGATCATAACTTAGCATAACATTCTAAAATAACCAGATGTAAAACTTATATAAATTATTATAATATTATTATTAAAATTAATATTAAGATAATATATATATATATATATTTATATAATATATAGAATATATTATATATATATATATATATATATATATATATATATATATATAATATATGGATTGTAGTTATGATAAAGTATTCCAAGAGTTATAAAAAGGTGAGAATATATAGTATAGCCCAATATTAGGATTGTGTTGTTTAATAATGTGGGGAAGATGAGAAGAGAAGATGCACTAGTGAAGGGCGCCGCCTTGGCTTAGGTCCCTTTTTCTCCCCTTACTACATGAAATCAGCCCCGCAAGGGAATTCCTTTAGGTATGACCTATTTTGATGGTCTCAGAAATATTAGTTAAATACCGCCCTTTGTAAAAATCGGCCGAGCTCTGCAGCGTGTGGAGAGGCTTATTTCAGCAACAAGCGGACATCATAAGGCCAAGAGGGTCTCGTTAGATCTTTAGATGAAAGAAAAACTTTAGATCTATGTGTTCCTCAAATTAAGAAGAATATGATGGAGGAAGATGACGTTGTAGATTTAGTTTACGGTTGTTTTAATTACAAAAAGTTTAATAAATGTCTTTTTCTTCCTTATAAAAGCATGCTGTTATTATCGCACTAAAGAGTTTACTACTTTGTAAATTAAATTTAGCGAACACGCACCGGCCGGTTCGAAAAGGCGCAGGCGCACGTAGAGGG
>JABUQX010099089.1:0-16066 GCA_015478945.1 Trachelipus rathkii
AGGTGGCTAGGAAAGGAAGAAGCACGCAGCGCAACCAGTCTGGAGTTACTAACATCACACAAAAACTCATGTGCCCGACACAGCACCCTTGTGCCACGAGGGCGTCGTAAAGGTGTTGGGTAAGCGAGTGGATGTTCCCGTCGAGCACTGCCTCTACAGTAACCTTAGAAAAAGGATAAAGCACAATCGCGCCGCAAATATAAGGGTCAAGTGAACTAGAAAAGTTCAGGACAGTTTATAAGTCTTTTGGCCTTTGACTCGACCCTATCCAAAAGCCGCGTGAGCCCCCGCCCCCGCCCCCACAGATATGAGAGAGTACTCCATGCAGGGCGGATGAGACCCTTGTTTAGTATAGGGTGGAGTAACTGAGAAGAGGAAAAAAGTCTCGCAACTCAAACAGAATCCCAGTTTCTTTGAGGCCGCCTAGCAATCACTGTGATTTGAGGTTTTTCAAACATTTTTTTGTTTGTTTATGTTAAGGCCAAGGATGTTTATATTGTCAACAGGAGAGACGAGAGATACGCGAAAGAATAGAAAAGTTAAGTGTCTTAGAGAGAGAGATTTGTAGAAGTTGGGTTTTTTTAAAGAATTAATTCACAGCTGAGAATTTCACAAGGTTGATTCTATCCAGATCAGCGAGAACTGAATCGGAAAGATTAAGACGAGCATGCCAATTTCTAGAAGTAAAGAGGGGAGCAAAATTGATATGAGTTGAAAAGAATGATGGGTCAAGTCATTGACATATGAATGGGATAGAGTTAGATGTGCAGTGAGAAAATCATTGATGAATCATCGACATATAAGTAGGAGATAAAACAGAACCCTGAGGAACCCCACTATTGACAGAAAGAAGAAGTCGCCCCATCCAACAGCCAACATTGAGCGTTTTGAAAGAAAGCTAGACATAATTAAGCAAAGAGAAGAAGGAACCCAAGAGGGGAGCTGTGAGAGCAGTGGACGCGTGCCATACCCGGTCATGCTTTGGATATGTGCAAGCGCCACCAAGCAACAAGTCCTTCCCGTAGTTCCTAGGGCGGAAAACCATAAATCACTTAAAAATCTGTTAAATATCGCCAGTAGATCTCGCGAGCACGAAAGCCGTACTGGTAATTCAGAACGAAGGGAAAGAGATTCCAGATGATCTAACAAGTGAGAGTTGAGAAGAGGGTTCAAAGATAATTGAAGAATACAAGTGAGGCTATAGGGCGATAGTTTAGGAGGAATCAGAGGCCAGCATCAATTTTTTTCGGAATAGAGTTGGGACACTGCGCGCTTCCAACACTGAGGAAGTGCTAGTAATCTGAGGCATAGAGAATATAGTTTGAACGAGGGCCATGTCATCACGGAAGCACCCTTCGTCAGAACTCGGAGTGGGATCCCATCCGGCCACAAGTCCTTCGTAACGTTCATAGATATTAGGATCCCATGCACCCAATCAAATGTAAATGACAGGTAAAGACATAAGGGACCTGAGAGAGAAGGAGAGTGAAAGAGGAATACCAGAATCGTCCAGGGTTGAATTAGAGGAAAATAGGAGGCCAAAGAGCTGATTGGCCTTTTCAGTTGGAGTATTTGTAAGGGTGATTAAATACCCGCCTGTGGTTTTCTTAAAAATGTACAAGTAAAATAACCGTCATAAGATGTTTTGTACATTCTCCCATTTATGTAAATTAAATGTCAGTGAAACTATTATTATAATTATATCGTGATTATCTATTATTCACTTCAGTCATAAAAACACTTACCTTATAAACAGATATCTATATGTCCCTTTCTTTTTGCAGTTTATTGAACATTCTTATGTAATGAATTAAACGTAAATTTATTTATAGTAAAATCTCTGTTATACGGTATGAACGTATCCTAATGGTCTTTGCAAAAAACTTAATTACAAGCTATACAATATTCCTTTCAAGGTCAGTATATTAAAACACTTGTTGTCATTAACTTTAAACTATTAAAAATATCTAAGTTAAGTAATTTTAAGCAGTACTTATGGTAAACCTTATGTTACAGCTTGCCTTTTAACTTCTCGGGACCTCTTATGTACCTGAGGGTTATAAACATTGCCGCCGTCACTTTTCCCTCTTTGAATCACTCTCGTGACTAGGGTGAGTTCTAATTATAAATAAATCCTTTAGTCTTATAAAAATTAACAAAGTAATACCCTCATTAAATTCAATTTCTAAAGTAAAATTCCCATGTTTACAGGAACCTACCCAGGGGCCTATTCAAACTCAGTACAGCAACTTATTTAGGAGCCAACCCTATACCACATCCAGAAACTAGTTATACCATATCTAGAAAACCTTATCTTTGAGCAGACTCTTTTCTAATTAAATCGTGAACCCCAATTCTGTGATAAAAAACTTAATTATAATATTTTGTGATATCTTGTGATAAAACCTTTACGAAAAACTCATAACTCATAACTTAAGTGACCTCAGTGAATTGAATTAAAAAACAAACTTATAAAAACTCAACCCCTTAATAATTCCCCTGTGTTTCCAAAAATAATTTCTTGAATAAATCTCATGCAAATGCTTACCCCCGTAATCTTGAAATTGTAATTATCCCCTTTATAAAGTTGTGAGGGTTAAAAGAAGAGGCTGAAAACCATGAAATTAACAGCTGTAGTTAAGTATACCTATATATAGGAATAAACATAAATAATTATTAATATTGTTTAATCATAAAATACCACAAAAGGCAAATTAAAATACTCCCTACTCGAACCATACATCAGTAACTCCCCAAAAAATATAATAACCATAAGTCCCAGATTGAGGGCAGGATCTTTCTTATTTCTTAGATGTGCATTTTTCTATTTGTATTACTATTGTGATATAAAGCTGTTAATAAAAGAATCTTAGTTTTCTGTTTTCTTCATATAAATCCGAAACTATAGTTATAGATAAAAAAATCCCTTAAATAAAAATCGAGTTTTGTGTTTCAATCTCTCTATATTACACATCTTCTTTCTCCTCCCCTCACTTTTGAATTGGTAAGTTTAAAACAAAGAATAATCAATGAATATGTGAGCAAGTCTAAAACAGCTAAACGCATTTAAGTCGAGCAGCCCCAGAGTCCCTTCTGAACACTGGTGGAGTAAAGCAGCAATTGCTCAAGACTGGATGCTGGTGAACTTCTCATAGACTTTCAAGAATGTAAGATTACCACTTCCCTCAAACCTATCCCGGCAGGTAAATTAATTAAATCAGATTTCATAATTTAATCACCCTTCCTATTCTTGAATAATTAATTTCCCAATTTTCCTATACTTCATTGTCCCACCATTGTTTTAAAAAAAAATAAGTAGTTTGGTTTTATGATTCTCCAGGTGTGCTATGCACACCGTTACATAAATAGCCAAATTATTTTGGCGCCCGAACAGGGACTCTGTGTGAGTTCCTGGTCGATTAAGGTGCGCCTGTTTGTGACTTGATCACACGCCATTCTCTTTCGTTTTCTTTGTTCTTCTGTTCTTCTTATCCCCTAGAATAAACTACTGATGTTCGAGTCTTAGGTTAGTTATAAGTTAGCTTAGCTCTTAAAATAAAACAAAAAAATGTCTGATACACATAGCACCGCTTTGGACAAAAATGATTCATCCGAATTGGATGAACAAAATTTAAATTTAAATTCACAAACCCAAGCACAGGTAGATCTGATGTCAGATCCACTTGCGGCTATGGCCTTAGACCCACTTAGGCATGAAATGAACCTAAGTGTGGAAAAACTGGTTGACATTGACGAAAAAGATGATGCTATCGCGACTGACAAATTGATGTCAATGTCTACTTTGACTAAACTCAAACATAAATTGGAAAAAGATAAAGAATTAGCTGAAAAAATAATGGCTCAAGAAAGCCAAGATTTCAGTTTTGATAAAAAAAATATCCATAGAGGCGATCCAAAACCTGACGCAGGAGCGGATCCCTCCTTAAACTATCCAAATTTTTCATTGCATGAATATCCCCAATTAAATTACCCTAGATCAAAGTCTAATCAAAAACCCTCTAGTGATCATTTTCTTTCCCAAAGAAACCCCGCACATAATTTATTATTAAAAGATAAAATAAAATATACTTCCATTAATGATGATAAAGATATATATAATTACAGAGAACATGATAACACAAATTATACTTCCATCAATGATGATACAGATATATATAATTACAGAAAATATGATAACCCCAGGAATTTATTCCCTGTTACTCAAAATGACCATGATGAATACTTACCTCATACCAGAGGACAAGATTATAAAAATTTACCTCGTAATAGAGGACAAACGTATCAAAACTTACCTCATACCAGAGGACAAGATTACACAAACTTACCTCTTAACCGAGGACATAGAGAAGACTTACCTCTTAATCGAGGACATAGAGATGACTTACCTCTTAACCGAGGACATAGAGAATACTTACCTCAGAATCGAGGACACATGAATACCGATTTCTCTCATGGAGAATCTTCTTTTGTAAATTTCCCTTCTAATCGGACACAAGTCCAAACAGACTTACCCTTGAGAGGACAGGATTATCCTGACCTATATTCCCAAAGACGTAGACCCCTTCTTCAACCTCAATTATCCCGTAGATATGTAGAAAGTTCTGTCCCAAATGAAAATTCAATGTATTCTATGACCCAAATGAGACAACGAGTTGAGATTATGGAAGAAGCATTGTTCTACTTACTCAGCTCCTTAAAAATTCCCAAAAATTAAAAGTTGTAGATCCAGGCAAGTACAAATATGAGGCGGAACAGGACCTGTATGTGTACTTAGGAGATTTTGAGGCTTATTGTTGTCTCCATTACCCTCAGTCTCCTCATCAATGGTTGAGACTTCTCGGTAGACAGCTGGAAGGAAATTTCCTGAAGTTGTACAAGCTATTAACCAAAGATGATAGGGACTATTATTCAGTAAGAGACACTTTGCTTCAATGGTATGACGATGAAGAAAAACTGAAAAAAGAATACAGACTGCAAGCATACCATTCCGCTCGCCGAGAAAAAGGTGAAAATATCCGCATGTACGCGCTCCGACTAGAGCGATTGGCCAGAAGAGCTTATCGTGGTCTGGACATGCGTAAACACGACTCTCTACGAACTGCTTTTTTGTGCAGTCTTCCCCCCTACATTGAGAAGAGCGTTAGAGAGTACATAAAAATGCAAGAACTTGGTGGTGTTAGTCGTGCTCCTTGGGAGAATATTGTCAGTTACGCTGATTCCCTGGAAGTAGATAATGAAGAGTTTCCCAATTCCATTGCTCAGACCCCCCATCATAAGTCCCATGAATCCCATCGTGTAAATGAGAAATCAGTTTCTAAAAAGAAAGAAAATCTTGACGAAACCCTAGAGTCCATAATTTGTATAGACACTGTTGCTCCCAGTTGGACTGATGTCCTGAAAAATAAAAAAGATAACAGTAAGAGAAAAAATCAAATTAATTATCAACCCCAACATTCATCCAATCGTAGCCCTCCAAAGAAATCATCCGGTAGTCGCTATTACCGCGATAATCAACATATTCCTCAACAAACCTATACCCGTTCGGTCGAATATACCCCCAGATTAGCTATAGAAGCCCCCAAGAAAATCTCTGATGACCGCAATAAGATAATTTGTGAATATTGTGAGAGAATAGGTCATCAGATGCGTGAGTGTTACAAGTACCTCGGGGTCTGTAGCTATTGTAAGAAAAAAGGACATTTCCGCCCTGAGTGTCGCTCCCGTAAATCACCTCCATCGTCTCCTCCAATTACCCGTAAAGCTGTTTGTCCATTTTGTCGTGGTCCCCATCCTGGGATAAAATGTTCCCAAAGAACTCCCCCAAAGGAAGGTAGACCTCATGAACCTTCTAAAGAGTACCTTTCTGGAGCTGTAAAAAAGGTCTCTGGTAAAGAATATTCTTCAAATGTCCCTCGGTCTCAATCCCATGAACCACCTCGTCCTCAGCGACCTTTCCTTGACCCTTGTGACTATTGTGGGAAATCACATTATGAGGGCCGTTGTAAAGGGGCCGAGGAGGACCGGTCAGAGTCGTTAAACCACCAGTCTCCCCGGAAGTGAGTCACCTGGTGGAGAAAACCTTCGTAGGAGACTCCATTGCAGACATTGACCATGTGGAGAATACCATTGAAGGAAATTCTCACCCCATTGAAATCCATTCACCTAAGAAAGAATCTTCTTCCTTATTACATAGTAAACTACGTACAGTAACAGTAAACTACAATCGCTCGTCAACTGACCCATTGATAATCACCGTAGCATTTAACCCCCATAGTTCTGGCTCATACGGTTGTATGATTGACAGCGGAGCCGGAGTCAGTCTCATTAGTACTGATTTAATTGATAATCATTTACAACACGTACCCTTAAAACCTTCTAGTGAAATCGGAATAAATGCTATAAGTGGTTTAGTACGTGACCACACGGTTCCCGTTGAGTCCTATATAGAAATACCTTTGTTCTTTCCCAATAGTAGCTTTGTAACTAAGCCTGTAATTTTCCTAGTTATACCCACTGAATTAATGCCCGAATTGATGGTATTGGGTGCTGCAGCATTGAGGAATAATGATTTACTCCCTGACCTTACAACAAGAGAATTAATCCATCGAATAGATAATACTATAGAATCCCTGGCCAAGGACCTTAGCTTGTCCCTACCATTCTTTAACTGTGTTAACACCCATTCTATTAATATTCCCCCCTTTTCTTGTAAAATGGTGGAGATAAAATGTATTACCCCTTCTTCTTTAGATATCGTTGGTTTTCGGGGCATTCCGCAACACCAAATTTTACCAATATCTGGAGTTTTGGATTTGACCTCGACTTCACCCTGTAAAGTCGCTCTTCTGAACACTTCTGAGAAACCACAATATCTTAGAAAAAACACGAATATTGGTCGTGTCTGTTCCTTTGTAGAAGAGGAGGCTTCTCAGATAAAGGTCGGTGTTGTCAATCCCTTACCCTCTGATTATAAGCCAGACCTTGAAGAGTGGACCATAGAGAAGTTACGAGAAGCTTTTAGTTTTCCCAACATTCCTATTGATGAATTTCATAAACAAAAGCTTAGTGAGGTCTTACTCCGTCATCAAGCGGCTCTGAGTTTTGGTGACCATGATGTGGGCGTCGCCAACAACATTACACATGTCATTGAAGTTGAAAGTCCTCGCCCCGTTAGACTACCTGTTCGAAGATTTCAGGGTCCCTTAGCCCAAGAAATCGAATAACAGTGTAGGGAGCTGCTTGAACAAGAGATCATCCGTCCTAGTAAGTCTCCTTATTCGGCCCCGGTTGTTCCGGTAAGAAAGCCAGATGGTAAACTACGGCTATGTATAGATTACCGAAAGCTGAATGACGTTACAAAAACTGATTCTTTCCCTTTACCCAATTTAATTGATACAATATATAATATGCATGGCAATAATTATTTTTCCACTATAGACTTGGTTCGTGGATATTATCAAGTGTCTATGGAACCTGACAGCATTGAAAAAACTGCTTTTTCTACTCCCTTTGCCCAATATGAATTTTTGAAAATGCCCTTTGGAGTGAAAAATGGCCCAGCAACATTTCAGCGTGGAATGATGCTCGCGTTGACTGGGTTGCCATGGTCCAAGGTGATGGTATACGTGGACGATATCATCATCCTTAGTGAAACCATAGAAGATCATTTAATCACCTTGGATCAGGTTTTGTCGGCCTTAGAACAGAATGGATACAAACTAAAACCAAGCAAAACACGTCTTTGTCAGACTGAGGTGGAATTTTTAGGCCATCATATATCCAATAAAGGAATTCTTCCTCTCCAAAAGAACGTAAAAGGAGCCCTAGAATTTCCCACTCCCACTACTGTAAAGAATCTTCGTCAATTTTTGGGTATGGTCAACTTTTACCGTAGACATATCCCAAATTGTTCCCAAATTAGTAAACCCCTTTCTTGCCAAACAGGAGGAAAAACTCTTAACTGGACGCCTGAGTGTCAGCAAGCCTTTGATGAATTGAAGAAGGCCTTAGGTAATCCCCATTTGTTAGGCTTTCCCGACTACAGTTCGAACACATCCCCGATGGAATTACATGTTGATGCATCCAATATTGGTGCAGGAGCTTGTTTCACAGATACAGCAAGGAGAAAGAAAACCCATTGCTTTCATATCGATGACCTTCAATGAGGCCCACGGAATTACGGGGTCATCGATAAGGAACTTACTGCGTTACGTTGGGCTGTACGATCTTTAAGACCATTCCTTCGGGGTGTAAAATTCATCATCTTCACAGATCATATGCCCCTTATATATCTTCAAAATATGAGCCTTGTGGACGGACGATTAGCTCGTACTATGGAAGAATTATATGAGTACGATTTCGAAATCCGACACATTTCGGGCCCAAAAAATGTAGTAGCTGATGCCCTTTCCCGGTCTCCCGTGAATGAAAATATAGAACCCTTAATAGAGAATTCATCCTTTGATTTCACCCCTGATGGTTATTTTCAGATTGAAATAGCAGGAGGAGGTGACTCCCTTTATAAATGCTTCTCTATGTTTTTGCATGGTTCAGTGGATCGGCATATAGAAGTCCGAGACACTTTAATCCAAGAATTACAAAAACATCCCATGAAGTATAAATTAAAAGACAAACAGATTAATAAAACCCTTAGACTTTTGAGATTTCCTGGGCAATTACCCATTCCAGAGGTAATTACTGCCTTCACAACCCTATATAAGACTCCCGTATATGTTTATTATAATTGTCCACCGCCCATAATACATGGATCACATTTTAAGAATGACCCCTGCTTTCTAAAGTGTCTTGGAGGGATTCACTATAATTATCTTATGACCACATCTGTGAATCTCTCTTGAAAAAAAAAAAAAAAAAAAAACAATTCCTTAAAAAAAATGAAAAAAAACTATAACAAATTTTACATATGTATACATTTAAAAATCTTACAATATACATTTTTTTTTTTATCCTTGAAAAAAAAAAAAAAAAAAATCCCTTACTTTTTAAATCCCTTAATCACTTGATCTTAAAATTCCCAAACTTAATTAAAAATTGAATACATAATTAATCCCTTAATCCCTGAAAAAATATGATATACCCTTTTGTTCCTTAAAATTACCCAATTCCCTGAATTCCCTGATACTTTTAAGATAATTAAAATCTAAACTTTTGATTAATGGTTATGACGAAAGTCATCTTAAAAAAAAAATATACTAAGTTGTATTAAAACTATAAATATTTTCCACGAACTGATAATATTGTTATGGAAACATGTCAATATTATCAGGGGTTGGACACCTCTGTATAACTATTTTTCAGTTCTGCCCATTGTCCATAAATAAAACAGATGAGCGTTTGATGAGTTCTTCAATACCTTCCCAAATTATGAGGATGAGATAAATAAACAAATTCTCCAAGCTCTACTAGATTGATAAGTATATTCATAAAATAAATCGAAAATTCTGATATTACATATCACAATTCTCGGTTTCTTAACTTCAGGAGATACATCGTCGATATTCACATATATGCATGCTCTATATATGTTGGATACAGGTGATGTGTTCCTGAATATATCCCTGGGTGTGGCTAAAAAAACTCAAAATTATAAAAATAAAGGTGCGTGTATTTCCATATTCAATTGGTAATTGTGGAGTAGTCTGACGGATAGGAAATTACGCAGTTAGGAAAATTAGTTTCATTGTCAATGTGGTAGGATGCTCTAATAAAAAACACTTATTAATTCTTATTATGGTTTCACAGCTGTGATGGTATGATAACTTGGCTGCCGACTTATCCCTTGTACATCCTTTACACAAAACAATCCTTATAATTTCCTTTTTCCTTATTTCCTTATCCCTATTCCAATTGACTTTAAAATAAAAATGAGTTTAATGTTAATAGTGGGTTCATCGGAAGTCATTATCTTCCGTAACGAAAAATTGCTCATTCAAGAAAAATGTGGTTTATACGTAAGAGCAGATTTCCTGTCAGGTCGACACATAGCTGCTTGTCCTGAAAGGGTCCAATCCCAAATGACTCCCGAAGTAAAATATGTAATCATATGGTCCCTCACTACACTTGCTTGGCAATGGAAAACGATAAAAAATCAAGAAAATGTACCTCTTACTGTGTTGGAACCTGTTTCCGAATTGGACATTTCCGAAATTCCTAAAATCATGACACAGATCACTGAGTTGGCGGAAAAAGTCAACCCTGAGGTTAAAGTTTATCTTCTGATACCCCCAATACAAGATCTACATGCATTTAATGTCAAAAGAATTGTCGGAAATTGGGGGAAAGCTTATGAAAAATACTGCATAGATGATCCTATATTGGATCCAAAGAAAATGAGGGAGCATTCCATCTTCAGTTACAATACCTTCGAGGAGTTAGCAACTGATAAATATGATTGGCCACACAAAAAGATTCTTAGAGGCACCCAAATTATGGATTCGTTCTACGGCTCTGCATATAGAACAATAGATCATAAAAAAACTGCTCATGGTAAATATTTAAATAAAATAACTCTGTCAATGAATTCTCCTATGTTAAATGATGGGTTACATCCCAACCGTAAGTTTCTAGAGTCATTGTTAAAAGTGTATCATAATTTATTTGTAATTTCTAAAAAAAAATACTCGTCCACACCCTTATAAACCGCGCCAAATTCCCCCTAGAATTAGCAAAAAACCCTCTGTTCAACCTCCTCGTCCCTTATTATCTATTCCAATTGAAAGTGACGTCATAGTTCATGCTGCAACTCAACCATCGACGTCATATAATCTCTCAAATACTACAACAAATTATGAATCCCCAGATCAAAGTAATGCCCAAATACCCTTAGAAGAATCCTCAGAGACTGGTGAATATACACTTTATTCCTTTGCTGCTGAAAAAGACCCTAATGTAAATACTTCCTTTGATCCATCCTTGGCTCAATCATATTATCTTCCCAGTACCAGTGGTGTAAATACTTCCCAATCTGTCCAAGAACCATCCATCAATTCATAAAATGTGTGCTTTTATTATCCCAAAATGTATCATATGCAATGCAAAGATCTGTCTATATCTCTTATAATTCCCAATCTTCTCTAATGTCTCATATTCATTCTCAAATCCTAACCAATTCAATCTTTCCAAAACTCTTTGTGCAAACAATAGTAATAATTCCTTGAACTATTACCCAGTTCTATAATCCTGGTGGTTGTAAATCCTCTCAATTGACGATACAGATGATAACTAGCGTTAGATGGGCGATGCATCAAATCAATTGGATGAGGATGCCTCCACAACAACAGGAATATATATTCCAACAATGGATTAAAATTTTGCATGAAGAAAGAGGAACCGCCAGAGGTTTCTCTTCTTTATGTAATGCCCCAAATCTTAATTATTAAAGTTCAAATAACTCTCTGTACTTATTTATATACTTTGTAAATTTTTTGTAAACATTTATAACATTTATAAACTCTTTGTAAACTTATTACTATATGTTACTTATTATAACTATAAATATTTCCCCAAATATTTAAAATATTGGTTCGAGTACCCCTTCTTTCTCCGTACCGTCGCGGCCATAAGCTTCCACCTTAACCTAAAACCTTCGCATGACGAAGAAAATGGAGGTGGAGGTTTAGGTTTAGCGGGGGAGGATGTAAGGGTGATTAAAAACACGCCTGTGGTTTACTTAAAAATGTACAAGTAAAATACCGTCATAAGATTTGTACATAGTACCATACTGCAAATGGAATGCAATAAAAATTATTATTAATTTTGATTATCCATTATTCACTTCAGTCATAAAAACACTTACCTTATAAACAGATATCTATATGTCCCTTTCTTTTTGCAGTTTATTGAACGTTTTACGTAATACTTTGTAAATGTAAATTTATTTATAGTAAAATCTCTGTTGTATTTATTTACGAATGATCTTTTCAAAAACTCAGTTACAAGCTATAGAATATTCCTTTCAAGGTCAGTAAATTAAACACTTGTTGTCATTAACTTTAAACTATTAAATATCTAAGTTAGTATTTTAAGTCTTCACTTATAGTAAACCTTAATATTACAGCTTTATTTTAACTTCTCAGGACCTCTTATGTACCTAGGGGTTGTCAACAGTATAAATCACTTTTCCTCTTTGAATTACTCCATGACTAGGGTGAGTTCTACTTATATAAATAAATCCTTTAATGTATATTAACAAGTAACCTCTATCATTAAATTCAGACTACAAAGTAAAATTCTATGTTTACAGGAATTCCACCTAGGGGCCTAATCAATGACCTAACCTATCTAGGGGCTAATCAATTTTTAACTATCAGGGACCTTTTCAAGCTAACATCCGGAATCGACTCCATAACCTACCAGGGTCTATTTTTGAACCTGTTTAAACAACTATCTAGGCTAACCCAGTAACTACCAGGGACCTACTGCCATCAGAAACTAGCTTTGTACCTGCCAAAATATTTATCTTGACAAACTTTTAAATTGGATACGTGAACCCCTAGTTCTGTGATAATAACAATTATATTTTGTGATATCTTGATAAAACGAAAAACTCATAACTCCTTAACCGTATGACCTCAGTGAATTGAATTAAAAAAACAAATTTATAAAAAACTCAACTTATAATAATTCCCCCAAATTGCAAAATAAGTTGATTGACACACATAAACTTATGGTGTGATTATCCACCATAAGGGCAATGGCACTGCACAAGAAGAGGTGTACCTATTAATACAGAAATTTAAGTTAAAGTACAAATTTTGCTGAAAAAATAGATTATATGTTAAATAAGTGTTCAAGATTTTTGAAAAACTAAAGTTTCATGGAGAACCATAATTGTCCTACTCTTGAACAATTCATCAGTAATTCCCCCAAAAAATATATAAAAACCATAAGTCCCAGATTGAGGGCAGGATCTTTCCTATTTCTTTCGATAATTCTGCTCTATGTATTTGCCTTAATACTATCACGAAGTTGTTAATAAAAGAATCTTAGTTTTCTGTTTTCTTAATATAATTCCGAAGCTATGGTTATAGATAAAAAAATCCCTTAAATAAAATTCGAGTTTTGTGTTTCAATCTCTATATTACACATCTTCTTTCTCCTCCCCTCACTTTTAAATTGGTAAGTTTAAAAACAAAGAATAATAAATGAACATGTGAGCAAGTCTAGAACAGCTAAACGCATTTAAGTCGAGCAGCCCCAGAGTCCTTCTGAACACTGGTGGAGTAAAGCAGCAATTGCTCAAGACTGGATGCTGGTGAACTTCTCATAGACTTTCAAGAACTAAGATTACCACTTCCCTCAAACCTATCCCGGCAGGTAAATTAATTAAATCAGATTTCTGTCACTTTAATTGCCCTTCCCACAATCTTGAATAATTATTTATTTTATATCTTCCAGTGAATTATCTCCTTAAATTATGAAATAAAGTCTGGAGATATGATTCTCAATTATATTTTTTATAATTTAGATATATTCTAAAGTAAAACCAGACATATATATATACTATATCATATATATATATATATATATCATATATATATATATGATATATATATATAATATATATATAATATATATATATTATATATATATATATAATATAATAATATAATAATATATATATAATATATATTTTAGATATATATATATATATATATATGTATATATATATCATTTTTCTTTATATATATATATATATATATTATATAATAATATATATATATATATATATATATATATATAATATAATATGTATATAATAATAATATATATATATATATAACATATATATACTCATATATGTATATATATATATAATATATATATATATATATACTATTATAATACTTATATATATCTAATATTATATATATATAATCATATATCTATCTAATATATATGCTCTCTTACTATATGAAAACTAGACAAAGAAGCACCAAATTTAACTATTTAACATTTCAAAATGTATTTTCTTCATGCTGGGATACGATGTAATTTGGCAGATGACGTGCAGTATCATTTGACCTACGCCACGATGAGACAAAGAAGAATCGAGAATGCTGTCAAGCAGGGCCACTACGTACTCTCCCGCTCACTCAAATGCGTTGAAGCAAATTTACCGCGCATGGTGAATCATCATACAAGACGAAGAGTTCATTATGTTATCTTACAAATACAATTTGATTAAATATCACATTTCTCTGTACACACTTTCTGTATTTGATCTTGGTATTAATATTACAAAAGCGCGCACTGTTTGGCTTTACGCCCGATTGCAGGCAGGAAGGGGTACGTAGTAATGCTCTGCTTGGACAGTAGAAGTATTCTCGGTTTTTCTTTTGTCTCGTCGTGGGGTAGTGGTCAAACAACATGCACGCTCATCTGATAGGGTCCAGGATCGTATCCTATTAAAATATTTACAAAATTATTTACAAATATATATAACTATATATATATATATATATATATATATATATATATACATATATATATATATACTATATATATATATATATTAAATATAAAATATAAAAATTCTAACGTCATCCATTAAGACCTTCATAGATTTAATGAACTTCACCAAACCGTAATTTTATTGTTATCGTTCCAACTTTCAGCATAAGTAAAACAACGCAAGATTACGAGGACCACGGGAAAAATACAGATGACAATATATATATATATATATACATATCATATATATATATATATATATATAATATATATATATATAACCTTATATATATCTATATATATATATATATATATATCTATATGCTATATATGAGAAGTGGAGAGCTGTGCATTTACTTACTACACACAACCAAACGGGAAGAAAGGTGAAACATAATAATAATAATAATAATGAAATAATACCATATACTATATATATATATATATATATATATATATATATATATATATATATATATATATATATATATATATATATATATATATAAATATATATATATATATATATATACTCTTTCTTTCTTATATATATATATATACCACTGCATCTATATATATATATATATAACATAATATATATGACCTTAATTATTCTTGGGAACATTTCTTTTTCCAAAATTCAGTGGCTCTGATGGACGAGGTTTTTAATTAAGACTAATGTAAATTTGTGAAACTTTAAGAGCCTTTCTTGTTCTTTACATATATAATATAATAATAATTTATCTTTGATGTTTTTATATTTTTTGAATCAAATTAGGGCCTTGTTCCCTATATATCCATCCCTCTAGACAAAGTTATGATTATAACTCATGGGTCCCAGTAGGGACACAAAATAAATACATATTTCTTTATATATATATACTATATATATATATATATATATATTCTATATCTAATGTATATATACTATATATATATTATATATATATATATATATATCTATATTTAAAAATAAAATATCCCAAAAATTATATAATAATTCAATAAATGAAAACCAAAGTCACAAAGAAGTGGAAGTCGTTCCATGTTAAGTTTGATATTAATGTGACAAAACAATAATGTAATAATGTAATAATGAAAGAATAAATACGGTAGCGGAAGATTTGAAGTTGTAGTTAATGTCAGATGTGTAAAGATAATGAGAAAAATAATAACCATGTAGTAATAACTATTAATGTAAATAATGATATTAAATGTAATAATGCTAATATAATATTATTAATGTATTCTTAGGACCGAAAATTAATAATAATATGTTATAATAATAATGTGTCAATAATAATAAGTAATAATGATATTAATGTAACAATCTGATAATAATAAATATTAAATAAGTCTGAAGTAGTAAAAACATAAAAAAGAGTTACAGCATTATGTGTTGGAGACCTATTGGAAGAAGAACAGTTTTGTGTTCTTTTCAAGATTCCATCTTTAGGTGATTCTTCAGTTGGATTAAATTGTTGATGTAATGGAGAAATGAATGTTCCATAGAAGTATATGGATTTCTAATATGTGTCTACCATGCTGCCTGTAACATATGTATAATATATAT
>JABUQX010099090.1:0-11580 GCA_015478945.1 Trachelipus rathkii
ATGATGATGAGGTGGGCATCGTTACTCAAAAAAGTAGTTTCGTTAGTTATTCGTTACTACGGAAGTAGTTCCGTTATCGTTATTTCGTTTTTTTGAAAGGAAAAGTAAACGAAGCCGTTACTGCCGTTACTCGTTACTTTTAGCTTTTGACAATATGACATAAATTACGGTATCTTAGGCAATTTTATGTGGTTTTGTGTATATTAAATTTTCACATTATCATTATTATTAAAAAAACATATCCTCATGTAGACCTTAGCGCACTCAATACTTAGTCCTTACATCACCAACGAATTTAATTGACCAGCGACCTTCTGCCATTCACAACTTTCCTATACACTCTGCATTATCCGTTCCCTTTTTCATCTAACATATATACTAATATTTAACCAGACACTTGTTCCAGATGCTCATTCATCTAAGAAACTTCACAACGAGGACTGTCCTCACTATATAATAATTACTCTTAATCTACGTTATTTCGAACATGCATCCATTTTAACCACTGCAAATATATCTACCATCCTCTCAACTCTTTCAGATTCGCCACACAAAACAAAATCATCCGCACATAACACTGGCCAACAAAGATTTTGCGCAAAACATTTGAAGTGATTTTATAGTAACTTGTTGCCGCTGATTTCCCGAATATGAACGCTCTCGTTTTCCTAGAAGTTGGCTCTAGTTTTTGAGATAACGGGAGGTCACAAAAATACATTAATAACAATTTATGTTGGGTTGTAACGTAATTCACAAAAAAAAAAACAGCGAAAGATATATATCAAATTGTTATGAGTAAGTACATAAAATGCTAATAGGGATCAAACATTCAATTCAGTAATGTAAATCACAATTAATGCATTACAAATCGCTGTCTATCAATGATTGTCTTCTGTGTGCAGAATGTGGACAATAGTCTGCCAGCTTCAAACATAGTCTGCCATCATGTGTGTATCCATCTTCCCTTGGTATCTTTCTTCATCACTTGATATCTTGACTGGAACCTCCCTGTGTTCCTACTATAAAGCATGCTAGATTAGGTGCGAGGATAAGAACAGGTATCTAAGAGTGCTAGTATGGAAGTGAACTTTTAGTGCTGCGTATAAAGTGACATTCTTATCGAATGTGGGTTTTTGATAAGTCTGAAGGCTGGGTTTCTGTAAATGAGTTCTTACATAGTTGGAGATTTAATGTTGCTTAAAAGTTCTGAACAACAAGACAAACTTTCCAGGAGATTGCTTCAATATCAGTCATAGGATTTAGAGAATGTATCCTTGATGATTTGGCGAATTTGAGGGCGGCTAAAGATTCAAGCTTTGAGTTTTCCATACTCACCCTGGAAAAAATCTGCAAATATAATTTGAAACATTCACCATCTTAGGTCACTAACAAATTGCTTTCATAGTCTCTAGTTTGATGTGGAGTGGTGGGAAAATATATTTTCCCCTGTCAACCAGTGGTTTCGTTAATGATATTTGATGCCCTACAGTCATATTTTCCCTAGCAGGCATACACAACTTTTTCGCAGTGGTCTTCTTTAGTGCCTACTATCCACAAGCATATAACAAAAGGTACTTAGTATATCGCGCTTTGCTGTGCAAGTAAGATGTTGGACCATCTTCAATACGCAATAGACCACATGGTGTCATTAGTATCTAAGTTCTGCAAGATAATTCTTATATTTTTATATTATCTTTCAGTTTTGTTGAGTGACCAATTGGAAATCGGCTGGATAAATAATTGCGATGTACAATAAAACATACTTTAAGTTTCTCGTTGAACTATGCCATAAGCAATGGCCCAATGCATTCTGGTCGGTATTTGATGAGGTAACCATTTGGAGTAGGAGTCGCAGGATGTTCTGACAGTATGTAGGTTTTCTTCAATGAAATAGTGGAAGAAGTACTAACTCTCTTGTCGAAAAAGTTATTTTACATTCGGCGTTGTTGAGACAGTTCTTTTCATTAGTCTAGATGCTAAAAGCTGTCAGAATCTTGCTTGGAGAGATTAAACTCTCGTACTAATGATGATCTTTCCTGGGAGAGATGTGGGCATTAATGTGGATATCTTCTTCATAGACAATGCTAGGTATGGGAGTGTAGTGAACACTGATGGGATGGGGTCGTCGGAGTGTGGTACAGTCGCCTTGCTTGATTCCAAATCCCGATACTCAAATTTACGTTTCTGTGTAAAGCAAAATGAATTTTTCCATTAACAGAAACAAAAAATAACAGTGCATGTGGTGAATTCTTTGGCTCCAGCATACCATAAGCACCCAATTTTAAACTCTTTTTCTTCGTAGCCATTTTTCCACTGGCGTAGATTTTCGACACACGTTTTACAGACCATACGGGGAGCCCAAGACTTATTTGTGCTCCGAGTTTCATTCCATAAGTATTACAGATATGCTTGCTTCCAAGTTAGTAATATTTGCTCTTTGGTTATCCTGGAATATCTAAAGATGATAGCAGAATACATATTGGGGTTTATTCAAACAAGGCTCTTCGTGAAGATAAAAGAGTGGTTCTGGAATAGAAAAACAGTGTGTACAATAAGGTAAGCCCCTTAAAAAAGAAATAAAACGATATTACTTGTAAAATATGCATTAAAAAGATATTTGTATAAGAATAAATCTGGAACTGTATTCTCAAGAACTAGAGCCAATCTTTGGAAACTAAATGTCATTTCTGAAATCAAGCACACCCGATATACTATAAATTCGATAAAAATCCTTGGCAGCAAAAAAAAAATTTTTTAATTTTGTTGGCCAGTGTAATAGGTAGGGCACCTCCATTCTTCATTCTCCATCATTCTAACCAGATTGTGGAGTAGGAGTAGGAGTCGCGGAGCGAGGAGTCTGTAATTTTGAAGAGAGTGGAGTGGAGTCGGTAATTTGAAGAGGGTGAAGTTTCAGAGTCGGTCGGAAATTTGAAAACGACTCACAACGCCTTGATTCTGATCATCCCACTGCCTCCCATCTCTAATTCTTTCATACTCCATCCATTATACAAATTTGAATACCAGAGAATAGCACATCTGCTACTCCGCTATTATATTAAAACAATCACTTCAACTCCATATATTCTTACACCCGCTTCACTATCGTCATATATACTTTTGAATTCATTCAGAAGTTTACCACCGACAACCACCATATTATATCAATAACACTGCAATAGAGAATTACGCCCGTATTAATCTTTTCATGACCGTTTTCGAAATCAAAAACCTAAATAACATTTAATTCTTTCAATCCTCCTCAGTTTTTTTTTCATTGATTTTCATGTAAAGATTTTAGATCACATACTTTTACGACTAGATAATCAAAGCACCTTGTGTTTTATAATCAGACGTTAACTACATTCAAAGTCACTAGAGCCGCATTCTTGAGTCGAGAGCAAAAAATATATAGGTATTTTCTCATTCTCCCTACAAAACTTAATAAACTAATTTCCCTAATAATTCTACAGTTACCACTTATCTCATTTCCCTAATATAAGGGTAGCTGATTATGCTAAACTCGCTCCAACTCCTCGGAAACTATGCTTCCATAAACTTTTGTTACAACGAATACCCAAATCCATATCAAACATCATCGACTCCGTTCTTGATCTTTTGCAAGGTATTTCATCTTAGCTGCAAATATTAAGAACATTTTTTCAACTTTCTCGCTCTACATATTACCTCCTCATTACTAATGACCTCAGGACACAAAATCCCTATTACTTGCAGCCAATCAAACCCACAACAATTCACACATCACCTTTCTTCATATACTAAATGGCCAATGTATACTGCGATATTTCGAAGTGTTCCCCCAACTCCTAGTCGCATTCAATGCGATAGTTACGAAAGCACCATCTAAATTCATTAATCTATGGCAGATTTCACTGTATTCCCTTATATATATATATAGGTATATAAATATATATATATATATATATATACTATTTATACTATATATAATATTATATATATAGCTATAATAATATATATATATATATAATATAATATGTGATATATATATATAATATAAAATGATTTTTTCAGCTTGGTACTGGGTGGTCAATTGCTATCAACATTCAAAGAAGTCGAACAAAATGTAGATAACTAAAAAGTAAAGATAAAAAAAAAAGTAAAATACGAATTAAAAGCGTTACATGAAAGAAGAAGTAACGAGTCGTTACTCGTTACTGAAAAACTAGTTCGTTAGTAAACGGAGTAACGGAGTAAACGGATGCCCACTCGTGTATATATATATATACTAGTATGTATAGTATATAAGTATATAGTATATTTTAATATATATATATATATATATATATATATATGATATATTTATATAATATATATATAATAATATATATATATATAATATATACTTATATATATATATAAATATAAATTAACAAATTAAACAAGAAGATCAAAATAACGCCTGTCATTTAGTGATATAATAAACTGATAATAATTGGGTGTGGCCTAATAAATGTACGTACTGAAATCTGTACTTACTGAAATCTGCTATTAAAATAATATACTCTTGTACTTATATGTATCTAATTTTTGAATGATAACGATATATTAGATACCCTTAAGCATAAAAGTTAACTAAAGATTAAATTTTGGCAATCATTTCGTAACACGTGCTTTTTATAAAGATTTGTTTGGTAAACAAAATGAATTCTCCGCGCCCGCCGTTTAATAATTTCCCAAATTGCGAGATGTACACGGGCGCTGACTGTGAAGTTTTACTATGAGTAGAAGTGGCGCAACGGGCTCTGAAACGAGCATGTGCGCTGCAGTGGCCCGTCGGGCTGCAGATCGGGCTTCTGAACGAGCTTAGTATAGATATCAAGTCCAAACATGTTGTGGAGAGTATCCACGGCTTCTTGTGAGGATACGTCTCTTTCAAATTGATAAGGCAATCCACGACCTTTACTTTACTTTACTTTACAAGAGTTTGAAGCCCTATACCCCAAGTTACAACTAAGTAACAATATTAATGGTATATCTAAATTGGCATTCAAGCATTTCATTATTTTGACCCTTATTACAGGACTTACTACGGTAATACAAAAAAGTGGAATTATCCAAACATGTTTGCCCTCTTCAGTGGGACACGTTCTTTCAAATTTTGGTATTAGTACCTAGTGCAGAGGGGTGTTACCCCCGATTTTTATAAAAATCACAGGATATACTCTAAAAAAATAATTTTTAACTTTTGAGAGGCTCTAACTTTTTTTCCTAAAGACTTAAATCATTTTTTTTAGGCTTCATTATTTTTTTAGAGTAGCTAGCTATATCCTATGATTTTTAATTTTTTTTTTTTTTTTTTTTTTTTATAAGAAAATTCTATCAGAGTTTTAATAACTTTGAGAGGCTGTAATTTTTTCTTAAAGAGACCGCTATGTTTGTTTGTTTTTTTTATTCATTATTATTTTTCTAGATGTATTATCTCTGCAATTTTTATAAAAGTCCAGGTTGTGTGAACCCTCTGTGCTACTTCCTATTACCAAAACTTTTAAACAGTATTACAGAAAATTTCACTTCAGATCCAATCAAGGTTAGGGTCCCATTTCAGGCCCCTCAGTTCATGGTTAGTTAGTATTCTGGATGTCTCAAAATTTAGATAGTGTTATTCAAAATACACATTCGCGACACATTTCCGAAAAAAAAATACGCCAACAAGGCAAAATACGCCACGTTGATTCATCATTTTATACCAAGGACAGATATCTTCAGGCACAAATAAAGAAAATAAATAAATAATTAAATATATAAATAACGATTAAATATATAAGATGCTAAATAAATAAATTATATTAAATAAATAAATTAAATAAATATTAAACAAAATAAATTAACTTAAATGAAAATAATAAATAATAAATAGCTGAAGTAGAGATAACATATAAATAAAATATTAAAATAAATATAAAAGAAATTAATAAAAAAATAATATAAAACTAAATAAATAAAAATAATATAAAAAATAATTAAGAAATAAAAATAATTAAATAAAAATTTAAAATACTTTTATAAAAAAGAAAATAAAGGTAAATAGCATTCAAATTAATTAAAATAATTTAAGTAAATAATAAAATAAATAAAATGAAATAAAATAAAAAAATAATAAATGAATAATAAATAATAAATACAAAATAAATAATAATAAAAGAAATAAATAAATAATTAAATAATAAAAAATAAATTATGAAAAAAAAAAATTAAATAAAATAATAATAAAAATATAAATAAATAAATAATAAAATAAATAAATAAATAAATAAATAAGGAAAAATAATTAATTAAAAATATAAAAGTAATAAAATCTTTTAGATTAATAATTAATAATAAATAATAAATTAATAATAAAAAATAAATAAAGTAATAAGTAAATACAATAAATAATAAATAAACTAAATTAGCAAAAAAGTAAATTAAAAAATATATAAATAAAAAATAATAATAATAACATCAATAATAAAATAATAAATAACAAAATATAATAAAATTAAATTAATAAATTAACATAATTAATAAAAATAGAAAAATATAAATAAATAAATAATTCAAATAAAAATAAATTAATAAATAAAAATAAAAAAAATAAACAAATAAATAAAAAAATAATAAAATAATTATTAACTATTATTTAGTAGTTAAAACTAATTAGTATATAAAGAACTACAAATGAATAAATAAATAATATACAATAAATAAAATAATAAAACTAAAAAGTAAATAATAAAATAATGAAATAAATAATAAAAAAAAAAATAGATAATAAAATTAAAAAAAATGATTAATAACATAAATAATACAATAGTAATAAAAATAACAATAAATCTCGCATAAAGAATTAAATAAAATATAATTAAACAGTAAAATAAAAATAAATAAAGGAAAGAAAGTATTTCAAGTAAATACCATAAACAAATTACCAGATAGAAAAATAAATAAATTAATACATCCTATATTATATATATATATATATATTTATATCTCTCTTATATACAATATAATATATATATATATATAATATATATATATATATATATATTATATGACAAAAAAATGGAAAAAATTATCGACGTTACACAGGCATTGCCTATTCTCCTTAACTAGTAGCCTGGTTTTTAAAATACTATAAAATCAGAGACTGTTCCCGTACGATAAGAGTTAAAAGAGTTGCAAATATACTGGTATATCAAAATTGGCATTGAATTTTTCCATTATTTTGACCAAAATTCACGATCTCTGTACGGGCCTCCAAAAAATTAATGTGACATCTAGACATGTTGGCCCTTTTAACTAGTACCTGGTAATAATTACTATCAATAATTACTCATACCAGGAGACTCTTAGCCCCCGTACGCATTAGAGTTACAAGAGTTGCAAATATAATGGTATATCCAAATCGGCATTGAATTTTTCTATTATTTTTACCAAAATTCATACCCTATGTACGGGCCTCCAAAAAATTTATGTGACATCTAGACATCTTGGCCCTTTTAACTAGTACCGGGTTTTTAAAATAATATTACAACCAGAGACTGTTGCCCCGTACGATTAGAGTTACAAGAGTTGCAAATATTCTGGTATATCCAAATCGGCATTGAATTTTTCCGTTATTTTGATCAAAATTCATGACCTCTGTACGGGCCTGCCAAAAACTTCTGTGACATCTAGACATGTTGGCCCTTTTTAGTAGTACCTGCTAATAAAAATAATATTACAACAGAGACTGTTGCCCCGTACGATTAGATTACAAGAGTTGAAATAATACTGGTTTATCCAATCGTCAGTGAAGAGTTTTTCCAATTTTGAACCAAAATTCATGCCTTCTGTACGGGCCTCCAAAAATTTATGTGACATCTAGACATATTGGCCCTTTTAATAGTACCTGGTTTTTAAAATATTATTACAACAAGAGACTGTTGCCCGTACGATTAGAGTTACAAGTGTTGCAATATTACTGGTATTCCAAATGGAGCATTGAATTTTTGCTTTATTTAGATCGAAATTCTGACCTCTGTCACGGCCTCCAAAAAGTTCGTGACATCTAGACATGTTGCGCTTTTAACTTAGTACCTGGGTAATAAAATAATACTTACAACCAGGAGACTGTTGCCCCGTACGATAAGAGTTACAAGAGTTGCAAATTTACTGGTATTTCCAAGTCATTATTGAATTTTACCATTATTTTTGACCAAAATTCATGACCTCTGTACGGGCCTCCAAAAAAATTTATGTGACATCTAGACATCTTTTTCCCTTTTAACTAGTACTTGGTTTTTAAAATATTATTACAACCAAGATGTTGCCCGTACGATTCTAGGTTACAAGGAGTTTTCAGTATATACTGGTATGTCCAAGAATCTTTCATTGATGTTTTCCATTATTTTTTACCAAAATTCCGATGACCTAATTGTACGGGTCCTTCCAGATATTATGGAACATCTAGATATAGTTGGCCCTTTTTAGTAGTACCTGGTTTTTAAAAAATTATACAACCAGAGACTGTTGCCCCGCACGATTAAAGTTACAAGAGTTGCAGATATACTGTTATATCCAAATCGGCATTGAATTTTTCCATTATTTTGACCAAAATTCATGACCTCTGTACGGGCCTCCAAAAAATGTATGTGACATCTAGACATGTTGCCCTTTTAACTAGTACCTGGTAATAAAAATAATATTACAACCAGAGACTGTTGCCCCGTACGATTAGAGTTACAAGAGTTGCATATTTACTGGTATTTTCAAGTCATTATTGAATTTTACCATTATTTTGACCAAATTTATGACCTCGGTTACGGGAAGTCCTCCAACAAACCATTTATGTGACATCTAGACATGTTGGCCCTTTTAACTAGTACCTGGTTATTATAATAATTTTACAACCAGAGACTGTTGCCCCTTACGTATTAGAGTTTACCAAAGAGTTGCAGGTTACTGTATATTCCAAATCTTCATTGAATTTTTCCCATGAGGTGACAAAATTTATGACCTCTGTACGGGCTTTAGAAAACATTTAGTGTGAACATCTAGAATGTTGGCCCTTTTAACAGTACCGGGCTAATAAAAATATTAATCTACACGACCAGAGACTTAGTTTTATACCCCGACGATTAAGAAGTATACAAAGAGTAATAGCATTAACTGATATATTCAAACAAAGTTATTCATGAATTTATACCATTATTTGACCACAATATCGATGGAACAATAACTGTTTACGGGACCTACAAAAAAAATTATGGACATCTATGACATGCTTTTCCCTTTTAACGAGTACCTGGTTATTAAAATAATTTTACAACCAGAGACTGTTGCCCAGTACGATTAGAGTTACAAGAGTTGCATATATACTGGTATATCAAAATTGGCATTGAATTTTTCCATTGTTTTGACCAAAATTCATGACCTCTGTACAGGCCTCCAAAAAATTTATGTGACATCTCGACATGTTTTCCCTTTTAACTAGTACCTATTAAAATAATTTTACAACCAGAGACTGTTGCCCCGTACGATTAGAGTTACAAGAGTTGCATATATACTGGTATATCAAAATTGGCATTGAATTTTTCCAATATTTTGACCAAAATTCATGACTCTGTACGGGCCTCCAAAAATTTTATGTGACATCTAGACATAGTTTTCCCTTTTAACTAGTACCTGGTTATTAAAATAATTTTACAACCATGAGACTGTTGCCCCGTACGTCTTCGGCCATAATGAGTTACAAGAGTTGCATTATATCCTCGATATATCAAATTGGCATTGAATTTTGCCCCATTATTTGACCAAAATGTTCATGACCTCTGTACGCGGCCTCTCCAAAAAATTTATGTGACATATCTAGACATGTTTCCCTTTTAACTAGTACCTGGTTTTTAAATAATATTAAAACCAGAGACTGTTGCCCCGTACGATTAGAGTTACAAGAGATTGCCATATATACTGGTCTATTTCCAAATCATCATTGAATTTTCCATTATTTTGACCAAAATTCATGACCTCTGTTACGGGCCTCCCAAAAATTTATGTGACATCAAGACATGTTTTCTTTTTTAACTAGTACCTGGTTTTTAAAAAAAATTACAACCAGAGACTGTTGCCCGTACGATTAGAGTTACAAGAGTTGCATTATATACTGCGTATTATCAAAAATCCAGTGCATTCGACATTACTTCTTTCACATGGTATTATGTGCGACCTCCCAATGTTCCCACAATGGGAACCTTCGTGTAAGGGGCTCCAAATACAATCTTATGCTGACATCCGTAGGAGCATGTTGTTCCCTATTAATACTGGAGTACCTTGGATTATCTACAAAATATAATTTGATTATTCCCTACATAGAGAGACTTAGTTGCCCCGTACTGCCAATGTAGTGTTTACGAAAGAGACTGGCAGCTGATATCTTCTGCGTACTATCTCGAAAAGTCTCCGGAGCGTGCTCATCTAGATCTTCTGATCTATTATTTGACCAAAAATTCATGACGCTCTGAAACGGGCCTCCAAAAAATTTATGTGACATCTAGACATGTGGCCCTTATATATGAATAAGTATCATTGGAAAGTTCATAGATACAGAAAGATTAACGCTATTCACCAAGAGCCAGAGATGTGCCCTCGCGGTTAACGGATCTTGAGACGTTACAAGAGCCTTGCATTATATTACTCGGTGAGATACTTGCTCTGCACAGTCCATCATATCTCAGAATGAGATAGATTACCTATGCTCTGATTTTGATTTGCTGAACTCTCTCTGAACCGATATTGACACCTTCGCGCTGCATCTTCCCTGGTTTGCGCGCTGCGCAGAACATAAATATTTAAGGTTTGTAACACTCCTCATTACATGTCAGCTGTTCGGCCCTCGCTCTAATCACACTGCACGTACAGTGCTGTGTTTCTGTATCGTACCAGTTTCTAATCGAATATTCATCTCGACCAACCGATGAGTAGACTGGTTGAGCGCCCATGCGCTTATCTAGACGCTAACGATAGACATGCATCAATCTGTTACTGGTATGATCCAATTTATATGGAGTTTTTTACCTGACTGGTATTTTTGACCCAAAACAATCCACGAGCCTCTGTACGGGCCTCCCATAAAATTTATGTGACATCTAGACATGTTCGGCCCTTTGTAAACTACTACCTGGTTATTAAAATTAATATGACAACCAGAGACGCGTGTGCCTCCCCGTACGAATTTAGAGTTACAAGAGTTGTCAGATTATTAGCTGTTATATCAAATCTTCTATTGAATTTTCCCATATATTTGACCAAAATTTATGACCTCTGTACGGGCCTCCAAAAAAATTTATGTGACATCTAGACATGTTGGCCCTTTTAACTAGTACCTGCTTATTAAAATAATATGACAACCAGAGACTGTTGCCCGTACGATTAGAGTTACAAAGTTGCAGCATATACTGTTATATCCAAAAACTTTTCATATGGAATTTTCTCCGCATATTCTTGACCAAATTTATGACCTTCTGTTACGGCTTTAAACAAGAATTTATGTCGACAAACCGTGTGCACATCTAGACGATGTGC
>JABUQX010099091.1:0-42605 GCA_015478945.1 Trachelipus rathkii
AGTCTTCAAAAACGATGATGTCTTCTCCGATCTTCAATTTGGTACCATAACGAAGCATTTCTCGTAGATGATGGGAAGACTTGCCACTGTAAGCTTGTTTGGACATAAATTCGCTGAATAATTTAGTCTTGCTCTTCTCGTATATGATAATAACTGCTGTCTTCAGCGGAGTGTACGCTTGAGCATCGAGTTCTACAGAGGAGATGCGATCCACGACATCTGTTGGGAGCTAGGAGAGAGCGTGGAAGTACTTCGTCTTCCCCGAAGTAATTTTCCCAAGGTGAAACTGGGCCTCCAGTACACGGAACCACGTCGGGACTGACGTCTCAGAGAACACTGGAGGTTTTACCTTTATCCAGGCAATAGATTCTTCTACCAATTTTTTGGGAAGAGGCTGCTCAGCGTCGGAAGGCATCTTTTTCTACTTCAGTAAGGGGTGTTCGTTTTCTTGAGTTTTAAGTAGGTGGGCTTCTACTTGCGTCACCGTAGGAGAGAGACTTCTGCTTGTGAGGGAATTTTACTTGCTAGGAACTTCTGCTTGCGAGGGACGTCTGCTTGCGAGGTATGTCTGCTTGACAGGGAACGTCTGCTTGATAGAAACTTCTGCTTGAAGAGGAACTACTGATGCAGAGGAATTGTTGCTGTGAAGGGTGTTCGACTTCTGGGTCACCAATATGAAGTGGCAGGAGTGCTGCAAGTTATTTCATTTTCTTCTTCCTCCACTTCACGAGTTTTAATTGAAGTTCTTTTCGTGTTCCTCCACTGCATAGGTAGTAGTTGATGGTTGTTCTTTGATAGCTCCTCGTAATAGGCTTCGTTTATACGTTGAGGGGCCTAAGTATCTACAGGTACTCGGTATTATACCTTGAGGCTAATGAACCATCAACACAACTAGTTATAACTTTTATAATTATCTTTATATTGGTTTTTGGATTAAAACAGCTTTGTTTTTTTGGTTATTTATTAAGATTTACTTTCGGATTATATTCAACATCCTTGTTGCAATGCTTACGCTTCTAATAAAAAAATTATTTAAAAAATGAAATGTACAAAAATCTCGTTGCACTGGTCTCGAGCGCGGGTTTTCTGCAAATGAAACCAACTTTTGGCGGCAAAATGAAAAGAAAAACGCGCGAACTCATTTCGCATAACAAAAATGGACAAAAAGATCAAATATAATAAACAAAATAGTATTAAAAACATTATATTCTAATAAACAAACATTATGTTAACATACAGCACAAAATAAGTTTTATTTGACACAAATCCCAGACATAAATTACAATCTAATCATGGAAAAAAAGTATTATTCGATAAAATGGGTTTCTTTGCATTTCATTTTCTTTAAGATATAAACAACTTTTTATTAAGACACTTTTATGGCTAACTTAAATATATATAATAAGGACACTAAGGCTAACTAAAATATATAATAAAGACTATTCTGGTACGTGCCTACAATCAGATCACTGTCGCACCTGTGGACATTCCGATGAATGGCATCATTATTCCATTTGGCCTATTTGAGTATCTTAAGATGCCTTACGGACTCCAGATAATAGCACAGACCTTCCAGCGGTTCATTGACACAGTAGTTCGTGGGCTTTCCGTTTGCTGAGCCTACATAGACGACCTCATAGCCAAAGAGGAACACAAAGCCTATCTTCGCTACGTCTTCTCAGGGTTGAACGAATTTGGCATTTGCGTCAATCCAGAGAATTGTCTTTTTGGTGTGCCTTCCTTCACTTTCCTTAGCCACACGGTTTCTACTGAGGATGTTTCTGCTCTCCTCTGCCTGAAATTCAGAAACAATTTTGTTAATTTCTTAGCATGGTTAACTTTTACCATCGTTTTCTTCCTTCAGCAGCCGCTCTTCTCCTTCCCCTTACAGACCTTCTTCGTCCGAATAAAAGAGGTGTCTTCACCAAGGTAAAATGAACAAAAGAAAGCAGCATTGCCCTCACTTCTCCAAGGAAACTCTTGACAACGACACTCTCCTTGTCCACTAGAGGGAATCAGCAATGACAAATATTCAGGTAGATGCCTCCGATTTTTCTGTTGAAGGTGTCCTGCAATAATGCCTGAAGGTTTTTGGGCAATCATTGCCTTTTTCTCGAAGATGCATTCTGCTGAAACTCACTACAACGAGTTCCGAAGAGAACTTCTAACGATTTACCTGATTGTAAGACACTTCTGGTTTTTCATGGAGAAACAGTTCCATGTCTTCACTGATCATAAACTGATCGCTTTTGCGATGGCTACCAGAATTGAGCGACACTCGCCTAGAGAAGCTCATCACTTGTAGCACATCTCCCACTTCACCGCAGATATTCGTCACGTTCCCAAACTGGATAATCTCACTGCGGTTGCACTCTCTCGCATTGAGGTTAACTCCATATTTACTCTCCCTTCCATCAGCTATGAGGACATGGCAACCGTACAGGCATCGGGAGACTCTTCTTTTCACCAGGACACTTCTCTGCAACTCAGAATGATTTCCCTTCCTGACATTGAGAAACAACTCCTCTGTGACTTGTCAACAAGCTCCGATCGAACTTTCGTTCATATTGCTCTCCGTAAACTTATCTTTTTTGCCTTTCACTCCCTTTTTCACCCCGCTCTCACTCACTTCACTCTCAGAAGTTGGTCATGACTCGCTTAGTCTGGCCCGTTATTAATATAGATGTGAAAAAATTGACTCGTGAATGTTTCTCTTGCAGCGATCCTAGATACAGAGACACATCAGAGCACCTCTTAGTATCTTTCTTCCAAATGGGAAACTTTTTGAGAAGGTTGACATCAACATAGCTGGTCCTCCTCCCCCTCCTGATGTACATCAATATTTCCTTACATGCATTGATCGTTTAACTCGTTGGTCGGAAGCCATACCTCTCAAAACTGTTACTACAGAATCCATAGCCCAGGATTTTATGGCTCACTGGATTGAGCGATACGGTATCTTTCTTACCGTTATCAAGGATCAAGGTAGACAATTTGAATCTTTCCTCTGGAGAGATTTAATTGCGCCTCTTTTGCTCTGAACACATCCGCACAACAGAGTACCATCCTGCTCCAAAAAGAAATCGTAGAACGCTTTCATCGCCAGCTTAAGGCACCGCTCGCAGCTCACTCTCTTTATGAGCGCTGTATTGAAGCTTTACCTCTAGTTCTTCTGGGAATTCGCACTGCTCTCGAGGAGGATCTTCTGTGCATAGTATCGGAGCTGGTCTATGGTTCTCCCTTCCATTTCCCTGGTGAATTCTTTTCGAAGTTTTCCCATTCTTCTCCGTGGGACTTTCTCTATTACCTAGCCCGCTTGTGGAACTGTATGACCTTGCTACCCGCAAACAAGTTTTCGTTCATCATGGTGCTCAGAGGACTGCTCTACCTCGGTACATAAGTCTTTTCAAGGTTCTCAGTCATGCAGAGAAGTCCTTCACCATCCAGCGTCCGATGCGCACCGAAGTCGTCAAAATTGATCGTCTCAAGACAATTTTCTTAGTGGCCGACCCTCCAGATTCTTTGAATTTCCCGACTTCACCAGATATTTCGTTTAATTTCTCTCAACCAACCATTAATACTCCTCCCTCCCTTTCAATGTCTTCACATCCTCCTTCACCACTTCCATGCTTCTTCTCCTCCACCACGACTACTTATTTCTTCCCTACCTCAACCTCCTCTTTGCCATGTTCATGTACCCACGTCTGCAGATAGAAGATCACGTTGGTCGCCGAGTTCTTGGCCTAGCCGTTTCCTTGTTTGACTCTTCACCGACTATCACTCTGGAGAGGGATGCTGTAGCTGTCGCCTGTCAACTTACCCGTCTGGCAACCAGTACTTGTTGGGTAAACGATACCGCTTCATATTCCAGCGCGGAAAATGCTATTATTGGGCTTTCGCTACTGTGGACAGTCGCCAGCTATTTCGCATCTATTTGGTGAAGTGCACATTAATCAACAATCGTTTTTGGTGAGACAGATGAGTAAACAGGGACGATCGGGTGTAGGTATAGATGGATTTTATCGGAACAATATATTATATTCCTGGTATGATTTTGGTCACTTATTGCGAAGTGCGGCGCTGTAGCGCTGCTGGGCTGAACGGGAGGTAGGTCATGGCTACGGTTTATCTGGAGTTGAATTTTATCATACATTTAGTGGATGCTGCGACTCTGACCTTTGCTATCGACTCCACCGGAAAGGAGAGTTTAGGATTACGCTGTCATAGCATAATTATGTAGACATATATAGTTATTTTAATTTTTTTGTATCATATAATGCATATGGGTGCACTTAATGAATTATTAGCATGGGCGCTTTTGTTTATTGAGATTCTATTCTAGTGCAGTTACACTAGTACGGAGGGCCCATTATTGGTGTTTGCTTAAGTTTATAGGCTGGGGGTGGTAAGTTACTCTCATCTCTAACAATAATTATGGTCTAATAATATAGGTAATTGCAGAGAAGTTGAAGACCTGTTTATGTTTCCCATAACTTTCTTCAAGTGTGAACAAATATAGTATAAATAATGTAATTACTATTTACCGTGTAATTACCGCGTAACGGTCTTACTCATCTGAAGTGCTAGCGTAGGGTAGTAATCATGACTATAGAGTATATTGGCTAAGGTAAGATGTAACTGATACAGTAAACATGACATCATGGAGTCAGTTATATAGCTCGTAGACGCCTAATGATCTAAGTCTATGTATTATGCTATTTATATAGATGTATACATATAAATATATATAAGTATAGTAAGATTATATATGATATATTAACTATAAGTTGACGATATATAATATTATATATAATATATATACTAAGTATATAGATATATAATATATATATATATAGTATATAGTATATATATAGGTATATATATATTTAATGTATAATATATATATATATATATATAGTACTATTTATACTATTATATTATATTAATTATATATATATATAATATATAGTAGGAATTGGAATTTAAAATCATCTTTGTCTCGGCCAGTCAAATGGTAGTTCCTATTGGGGAAGAGAAACATACAGGGGGCATTCAGATAGTTTATTTAATTTGGCCTTAAGGTATGAAGTGGAGTGTCAAAACCAAAAAACAAATTAATCCAGAATGGGAGAAATCTTTTTATTTGCAACAAATTAAATGTGGAGTTGACATTGCTCCACACTTATTTTTCTATCTTTGATTATTTTAATTAATTAAAAATATGTAATTTGCATTTGATTTAATTGTTGCTTTTGGGTCATAGGTGTGCGCAGAGGAAAGATCGAAAATTCACTCATGAATGGAGAAATTTGTATTTTTCTGTCAACAAATAATCTTTGAACTTGACATATTAGGATTTCCATATTATTTGTTTATCTTTTGATTATATAGTAATAAGTAAAGAGACTGTAGCTATTTGGCGAGTGATTTGGAGGAGGTAGAGGACGAGTAGCGAGCGAGAGAAGAGGATAAACACCCAGGGTAAGGAATGTGATCTATGAACTAGCATGGGGCTTAGCTGAGAAACGAAAACCCGCAGAGTCCTGAGTCTATGTAACTAACACGTAGGAGAATTGGGGCCATATGACTACGATAAGCTAACGCAGGGGCTCCTTCTGGGGTTCCTTTTCAGGTTGCCGTTTGTTTTGGGGGCTGGTCCCGCCTGGGGTTCCATATTTCTATTCATTCGCCATGTACGTATAGTCGGTGGTGTATACCTGACCTACATGCTCATGTACTTTCATGAGCCGTTTTTTACCCTACCCTTGATGCCATTGTTTTGTCTCTCCGTGGAAGTCTGAGATAGTTGCGTGGTAATCTAATCCCGCTACGCCCTCTATGACTCAATCAAGGAAGCTGGAAACGAGGTTCCATGGACCTCAGGGTCTTTCGTGAGGTGCTTCAGCAACGTATCGGTGTGACTACGTTCCTGGTACTTTTTTATGTCTGGGCATCACCCTGGGGTACTGCCCTGGGTAACCTGTGTATATTTCCTGTCATTCGACATGTACGTGTGTGAGTGTGTTTTTGCTTGACCACATGCTTCATGTACTTTCAATGAGCGTTTCCCCTACCCGCCTTTGGTTATCCCTATCCGCCCCTATTAGCGAAACCCATGTAGTCGTGAGTGTATACGATATGTTCGTGAGTGTGTTGATCTAGCGACAGTGTACGGAGGCGATAGCAACAGTACATGGTTCATGTACGTGGCTACGCCCGTACTGATGAAGTGTATGAAACTACTTCATAAGTAGCTGTAGTCTGGTTCGTTCGAATGCGACAAGCGCCAACAGCGAAACGCGACCGGCGGCGGAACCTGGCGCGATGCGTGCTCCGCGAAATAATAATATAATACTAATAATAATCATAAGATATATAATGAATAATAGACTTACATACGAATAAATGAATAACTAATAATAAATAATAAATGAATAATAATAATAATAATATAATGAATAATATAATAATAATAATAATAATAATAATATAATATAAAACAACAACACAAAAACAAAACAACAACAACACAACACAACAACAACAACACAATCAAACAACAAACAACAACAACAACACAAAAAACACAACAAACAACAACACAAATAAAACAAATACAATAAGTAATAATATAATATTATAATATAAATAATAATAATAATAATAATAATAATATAAAAAAATATAAATAATATATAATAATAAAATAATAATAATATAATATCATATAATATGGGTGCGGATTGAGTAGTGTTTAAGTAATAGTATCCGTGGGGATATATTATATAATATTATATATTGTAATATATATATTATATATATATATATACTAATTATATATATATATATATATATATTTAATATTATATATTTATAATTAAATTTCGCGTGTGTGTTTTTAATTGTACTCACCAAATGTAGTGACGTCATAGGTATATTCAAATTTAAGTTTTTACATACTCTAAAGCGGTAAATCAATAAATAAACAATCTCTACCCAGCTTGGACTTATGATCTAGTGATTCTATTGATCCATTGATCTATTGATCTAATTGATGCTTTGATCAAGTCATGTTATAACGTAAAGAGTTCGTTTTTAACATACCCTAGAAGCAGTAAGTCAGTAATTTGCGAAGTGAAACTGCAAAGACTAACCTCCCCAACGCACCCTCCTACCGCAACCTATGATCTATTGATCTATTGATTATTGATCTATTGATCTTTTTGATTCAAATCATACAGAGTAAATTTACAATTTTTACAACCCTTAAAGCAGTAAATTGAGTATCATAAAAAAACTACCTCCCACCTGACCCTCCTAGCCCAGGCTATGGGTCTATTTTGATCTATTGATCAAGTTGATTCAAGTCTGATTTTTATTTAATGTGTTATGTTTTTACATAGAAGCTAGGGGGAGGTGGAATCGTAATAAACCACATCCATGATCTATGATCTATTTGTGTCACCCCTGAGGACCGCAAAAGCGAAAAAGACACCGGAATTTGAGATAGTAAGCAGAGATTATAAGTAGTGATACGAAAGAGCACACAACTGTGTGAGTTATGCCTACGAGTGAATGCTATGTAATAAAAAGTAGGTGTGTTAAGAGAGGATAGGTCACGTATTCAGATCAGGATGTCGATATCATTATCGTGATAGTTAATGAGTTGAGTAGAGCGTCTTTGGTATGATGGTGATATAGGTGCTATGAGAAGTCTGCGGACCATCATATACAGTATAGTGAGTATTAGTTAGGGATGGGCACTAGAACGTTTTTTACGTCTTTCGTCTTTCGGTCTTGTAACATGTATCGGCCAGATACGTTGTTGGGTTTATTAAACACTATAATATATATAATATATTATATATATATATATGATATATATATAATATATAATATATATTATATATATATCTTATATACTATATATATTATATATTACTACTATAAATAATAATATGACGAATATAGATAATAGCTAAATATATATATATAATATATATTAAAACATTATATGTTATATAATAATATATATATATATATATATACTATATAAATATATATATATATATATATATTTATATATAAATAAAATATATTAGTATATATAAACATATATATACATAATATATAGTATATATTATATAAGGTATATCATATAATTATACGTATATATAATATATGTATATATTTACTATAATATATTATATATATATACTATACCCTAACAACATGACGGTTAAGACGACCAGCTCACTGCAAAGAACAAACACAACAAGTGGCTGAGACAAACAAACACTATAACAACAAAACAAACGGAGTATGTCCATTTTTATACACTCTCCTATTGAATGATTATATATATTATTACATATATACTATAATACTATATATAGGCCATATAATTATATATATATATATTTATAATAGGCTATATATAATATATATAATATATATGATATTAATATAAGTAAGTATTATGCCTTGTTGATTTTTGAAAATAGATCTGGTAGATGTTTTAAGACCTGTTAGGGGCCCATAGACACCCACCCCTCAGACATGGTCGGATGGTGTCTTTTATATATATATATAGTGTATATAATATATATATATATAATATATTTAATATAATTATATATATAGTATATAAAATTATTATATTATATAAAATATATAAATTATATATCATATATAGTTTACAAAAAAATTTTTGTTGTCAAATTTTCATGAAAAACATGTTTTTCAACCGGTAAGGACGTAAAGCATTGTGCGAGCCGCCCAGGAGAGGTGCCTCTGCACCTTCACCTCTGGCGCACGTCTTTTATGTCTTCTGCTTTACGGTCCTTAACGGGTCGGTAAAACGTCTTTCACTACTATAGGACATAAAAGCGTTGCGCAAGTTCCCAGAATACGTCCATAACACGTGAGGTATTGCTGAGAGCGATAGGGTGGATCATCGGATACGTCACAAGATACAATAGTGTATAGATATACAGTGAGGCGTGAGATATACAGTCAGTATATATATATATAATATAGGTATTACATAATTATATATATATATGACTATATGTAGATGGGAATCGTTTAGTAGGTATAGATAGTATATCGTATACGTGGTAGGCAACTATAGGTATAACTAGGGCTATAGCTATGCTAGAACTGATAATATAGGATATAGTGAGTAGTAATATATATATATATATTATATTATATATATATATATAATATATAATATATAAAGTACTAGAATATATACTATATAGGTAGCTGTAAGCACCCTGAACAACATTGAGGTTATACACAGCAACCACAACAATAACAACAACAATGCCGAGACAAACACTACAACGAACAACAACAACCGAGTACGTGTCATTTATACACTCTTTATCTGATAATATAAAGTATCTTTTAATATATATATATATATTATAGTATATATATACATATATAATAATTATAAGTAGGGCTAATATAAACATAGTAAGGTATAATAAATATGCATTTATCCTATGTGCGGAGGACGCAATATAGTATATATATAGGGTAGGTAGCAACTTTTGGAAATAGATTCTGCTAGATGTTTAAGACCTGTAGGGGCCATAGACCCCACCTCAGACATGTCAAGGGATGGTGTCTTTTATATAGTATATATATATATATATATATATATATATATTATATTATATATATATATATATATATATATATAATATTTATATATTCACATATAAAAAATATATAATATTATATATATATATATATATATAGTATATATATATATATATATATATATATATATATATATATATATATAGTGCATATTGGATATTAGTTTAAATAGTAATATATGATATATATATATTATGATTAGCATCTATTATAGTATATATAGCGGGGACAGGTGATACGGTGGTGACATCTAAGTGTTAGTACATTAGGAACATTATATGGGAGTATATTATATATGATATAGGAGGGGGGTAATAGAGAGTATTATAGATGTATGAAGCAGATCATTGATCACGATACGATAGACGAGATATGATATATATACTAATATAAATATATATTTATATATATATGTATATATTATTATAATATTATAATATATATATATATAATATATATATTATATATAATATATATGTAATATAATAATAATCTACAGTAATATTATTATATATATGTAATTATATATATAATATAAATTATATATATATATATAATATATATATATAAAGTATATATATCTTTATATATATATATTATATTATATATATATATAGTATCTATATATATAATATATATTATATAAATAATATATATATATTATATATACTATATTTATCTATATAATATTTTGTTTTCGGTACAGTGTACTTTCCAATGTCTGTATGTAAATGACACATCGATTGTCACACGAATTTGTGTTTTAGTAATAACTTAAGTCCACAACTATCTTTATCAATATAATTCATATGGACTGTGAATTAACGTTGGCAAGTTAACAAAATTCTCAGTGATCTAAACATGGACCATAGTTTTAACTTATAATTTTCTAACATAGATAGATTTTTCAGATTGAGGATATTTTAATAAAGTAATTTATTTTATGTTTAGTATGGAAAAATTTCAGTCAAACACGTTTACTGACCCTAAAGGACTTAAAAGCAGTGGCAATGGCTCGTGCTGTCATGGGTCCATCCCACCTCTCTCTCTCGACCCATCGTTTAACTGCTTTATAGCTTTCGTACTGTGTTGAGCACTCCATTTTCACGAAAATACTTAGTAATAATATGATAAGATTCTATACTAACATCAGGAAAGCTGGAGCAGAAGTAAAAGATACTATCGATTTACTTATTAAGTTAGAATGGATACAGAGTCCTTATAACAGTTGTAGTGGTAGTAGTAGTAGTAGTAGCAGTATTAGTAGTAGTAGTAGCAGTAATAGTAGTAATGTCAGTAGTATTAGTAGTAGTAGTAGTAGTAGTTGTAGTAGTATAGTAGTGTAATAGTAGTAGTAGTATGGCAGTAGCATGTAGATGTAGCAGTAGCAGTAGTTAATAGCAGTATAGTAGTAGTAATAGAGTAGTAATAGTAAGAGTAGTATTAGTCGTAGTAGTAGTTAGTAGTAGTATTAGTAGTGTGTAGAAACACAGTGATTTTATTAATTAATAAATATATCACTTCATCTATCATTCGTAATAAATTTTATATTTTCACTAAGCTTTAAACACGGACTTAAATTGTAACATTTAATAAAAGTTCTTCACCGCCCAACTTCGAACCACTGAAGCTAGATTAAAACTAATCTTAATTCGTATCAGTGAATGACATCCCCGACTGTGGTTGGTCTATTAAGCCCGATCACAGTGTGAAGGATTGTTTGATAGAGTTAAAGTACAGAGGTCCCAAAAACATAGAAGCTGAAGAAAGAAGATTGAGTCATGCGTATTCTGGTTCTGGAAGCAGTCGGAGCCAACTGGAATTCTGGATCTGAGTCGGAGCCGGACTGGAAGTCTGGCTACAGACGCGGGTCTGAGTCAAGCTAGCGCAGCGTGGAACCGAAACGTGCAATATTACTACGCAGACGCGGAAATATTCTTTAGGGTTACGCTATGAGTGCATAAATTTTCTTATATTTTGTCGAAGAAAACTTTTTCAATAATAACATATTTTTTTTTAGTGACGCCTAAAGCATGAAAACCATTTCGCCGCTATGGAGAAGGCCCACCCGCCATCACACCCTCTCTGAAGATAGCGTTTTTAACTGCTTTGCAGCTTCTAAATCTAGGTTTTACTGTAAGCCAAGATACATTTGCTTATAAGCATGGAATATATATTTAATCTAAGGTATATAGTATATTATAATATATATTATATAATATATATATGATATATATATAGTATATATATATATATATTATATATAATATATATTATATATATATATATATATAAGTATATAATGTACGATATATATATACGTATACATATATATATATATATATTATTTATAATATATAATATATATATATAATATATTATATAATTATATATTATATTATATATATATATATATATATTAGTATTATATAGTATTTAGTAATAATAGTATATAGGCTCTTTATGGTATAGTCGAAATGAAATAGTTTAAACTTAAAAATATTTTTATTACAACTGCCTAAAATATGCACAGTGCACATGTGTAAAGTAATCTTTAGCTTCCAGCCCACACATCATAGTGATCACCTCCGCAGGGAAATAAACATAATTCTCGCAGATATCTCCATTTCGTATAGTGGTTTATTATATAATTGATCAGCCTTTGCTTTGTATGTGTGTAAAGATTTAGCTCTGCTAAAGTACGTATCTTAGATGAATAAGGAGTGGAATCTTCATTTAATAAAACGTTTTCTACGTTGGCAATTATAAGTGTTTTTATACAAAAATATTTGTCTTCTTAATTTTTCCTATATGTCCCATCCTTCATAGAAATCATATTTATCCACACTTTAAAGTTATATCAAAGTATGTAGTTTCGTGCCCATCATTCACAGCAGCCGCTGCTTGCATGCTGTGGCCATGCACGTCATCAGACTTACATACTAGGCGTATTTAGAAGGGTCCCTGTATGTGGATGAATGTCTTGTCGAAAAATCCGAAGTATAATTAGTACATGTGTATCAAATTTTTAAAATAAACCACAACCTTTGAAAGTAAGTGAAATGCCATCCTGAAGCACAATTACTGTTGTGCTGTTAGCTCGTATCGAGTGATACCTTGAGTCATAAATATGAATAAGCCTAATCTTTACTTTAGCTCGGTAATATATATACTAATATATAATATTATATATATATAAATATATATATATAATATATATATATATATTATATATATTAATATATTATATATATATATATATATATATATTATAATATTTTCTATGATATATTTATATATATAAAGTATATATATATAATATATATAATATATATATATAATATATCATATATGTATAATATTATATATATATATAATTAATATAATATATATTATTATTATATTAAATATATAATTATTATATATTATATATATAAGTAATTAATATATATAAGAAATATATATATTTCACATTTTTTGCTCATACAACACTCAAGTAGATAATTTCCGCTGCCTGCCGTGTAAATTGCGCAGTGGGCGCACTTAGGTTCCACGCTGCGCTAGCTTGCTCAGCGACGCGTCTGGAGCCAGACTCTAGTCCGGCTCCACTCAGGTCCAGATTCCGTCGCTCGACTCAGGCTCGCAGAACAAGCATACGATGACTTCATCTTCTTCCTTCATATCTATTGTTTTTGGACTTTGTACTTATAACTCTTATCAACATCTTCACTGTGACGCTAATAGACCAATCACATGGGATGTCATTCACGATACGAATTATGATAGTTTTAATCTTAGCTTCAGTGGTTCGAAGTTGGGCAGTGACGGAAACTTTATTAAAGTAATTAAGTCGGTTTTAAGCGTAGTGAAAAATATAAAATGTATAGATTGAAAGAATTGAGTGATCTATTAATAATAATAAATCACTGTGTTCTACAACATACTCTACAACTACTACTTCTAGCTACGTGCATTAACTACTATTATTGCTTACTACTACTACTTAATTACTAACTACTTTAGCTAACACTAGTACTGCTACTGCTACTACTACTCTACTACTAGCTACTACTACTCTACTACTACTACTACTACTACTATACTACTACCACTATTAAACTACTACTGCTTCTGACATTACAACTATTACTGCTACTACTAATGCAGAATCTGCACTACTACTACTACCACACAACCGGTTTATAAGACTCTGGTATCCTATTCTAGACTATAATCCGTAAATCGATAGTATCTTTACTCTGTTCCATATCCTGCTGTTGGTAATAGATCTTATTATTATTACTAGTTATTTATTACAATTATAGTGCTCTAACAGTACATAAAGCTATAAATCAGTAAAGCATGGGTCGGAGAGAGAGGGGGTGAGGTGGACCCATGCAGGGTGTTATTTGCCCAACTGCTTTAAGTCCTGGTCAGTAAAAACTTGTTTTTAGTGAAATTTTCCGTTTCCGTACTAACATATAAAATGATGTGACTTATAATATCCAATCCTGAAAAATTTCGCTAGTTAGAAAAATTTATAGGTTAGAACTGTCATGGTTAGATTCATGGGAGATTTGTTAATGTCAACGTTTATTCACAGTCCATAATGTATTATAGTTTGATAAAGTAGTTTGTGGACCTAAGTTATTTAAAAAACAAATCGTAGGACAAATTCTGATGGTGTCATTACATTACAGACATGAAGTGCAGCTTGTCAGAAACAAAAAGTTATATATATTTATATATATATTATTATAATTATAATATATATATATATAATATATATCTAGTATATTAAAGTATTATAAGTATAATATGATATATTATGTATGTATATTTTAACGGATATTTATGTTATGTACCCTAATTAGTTATGTATTATATATTAATATTATATATATATATTATTTATATATATATATATATTATATATGTAATATTTATATTAATATTATATTTATATTATTATATTTTAGTATATTATATATAAACTAATTATAATAATATACTATTAATAATATTATATATATATATTAAATTATTTAATTTATTAATATATATATAATATTATATTTATTATATATATAATATATAATGTATATATTATAGTGTATATATATATATATATATATATATATTATATTTTTATATATATATTTAATATATATATACTATTAAAATATAAATATATATAATAATATATATATTATTAATATTATATATTAATTTAATAATATATATATTACTAAATAATATAAAAATAAGATACCAATCCATTGACAATTTCCTGAGGGGTGGGTGTCTATGGGTCTCTAACAGTGACTAAAACATCTACCAGAACTATTTAAAAAGTTGGCTTCATACTTAAATATATATAAATTAATTAATATATATCATTATATTATATATATATTTATATGTATTAAATATATTTATATAATTATATATATATTTACTAATATAAATATATTAATTAATATAAATATTTTCAGAAAAGAATTGACTTATTGGTGATATCTGCCGGAAAGAGGCTTCTATGTTTGTTGGTCATGTAAGTTGTATAGTTGATCCGCTTGTTGTTGTTTTTGTTTATATGACTTATTTATTGTGTTGAGTGCGGATGAATTGTAGTGGTTATTAAATATATATATTTATAGTATATTATTTTATAACTTATTTATATTTTATTGTTTCTAGATAGATAAATGCTGCTCCTATGCATGTATATAATAGATACCCATTCAGTATTATTAGGTCCTACTTATAAGCTATTTATATATTGTTATATGTATTTACATACTTGATCATATACCGTGTATCCTAGCTCTGTTTTTATGCCCTATAATAATCATATTGATAGGGCGTGTATATTCAAATACGTGAATTTAAAATATAATAATAATTCTTCTATATATAGGAATTCTTAATGTAATAAAATAATTCAAGTTATTATTTACTACTATTATTATAAATTTTTCTCTAAATCATGTATAATTTTTATTATACGTTTTTACATATATTTTTATATGTATATATATATAATATATTAATTAATATTAGATTATTAATTAATAGAATATATAATATATTTTTCATAATTCATAATAAACTAAGTTTTTCTAGAATACCTTATGAGACTTTAATTATACTATAGCAGCTTGGGTATACATATAGATACGATCTAGGAAATGGTCCACACTATAGTATATTTGAAATATTAATATATAGTAAGTATATATATATATATTATATATATATATATATATACCTACCTTTACTTCTTATATATAAACCACATGCTTATATACGTATATGATATTTATAGTTTAATGATTTATAGATAGCACATATCATTACGTGTTTTATTATAAAAACAAAAGAAGATATTATTTTGACTGATAAAGAAGTAAAGAACTGTATTAAGTATACGTTAACAGACGATAATCGAGAGAGTGGGATGGGTGAGTGCTGACAAGACTTGTCGCAACGTCACGTACGGGATTCTATATAGTATTAAAAGTAGACTTATTTGCAGAATTCCTAAGGAGTACAGGCAGTATAAGAACCGTAAAGACTGTTGGCAGGTAGAGGGTCGGAAAGGATGAGTGAGCTAACTCCATGGCGCTCGCGTTCAACGCTTTCGCTCTTAAAAGTCCGTATATAAAAATATTTGTTTTATGTGAATGTTCCACGACAAACCATATCCCAAAATATATGGACGTGGTTAGGTTTGACTTTGGTGTAGTCAGAGGGTTTGATCGTACAATAGATCTAAGATAAATAACGGTGAGTTAGTTGGAGTTTAGATTCTGAAGTATGCTATAGGTGTATGAAGTACATATACAGAAGTTGTAATAAAACAATGGATAGTAATCAAGTAGAACAGTAGCTCATATGCTTGTGGTAGAGGAAGGTGTGTGAGGGTAGTTTTAGATTTAGACTGAGTTACTGAGTTTGACTGCTATTAGGGTACTAGATATACGTAATCATTCGCAAGTTTTTGTACGTTAGTAAAGTAGATCGTGACAGTTGTAATCAATATATCAGTAGATCAATGGTTGGTTGGAGGTGTGGATAGGGCGAGGGTCAGTTGATTGAACTTTTAGTCACTGATATAATTTAACTCTGAACTTTATCTGTTTAAATGCTATTTAAAGACGTAGATATTTTATAACGTATAATATGATCTTTTGACAACAAATAGAAAAGCTAGATCTAATAACCAGTGCATAGACATAGCTGGGTGATGGTGATTGTTTATTGATTGTACGGCTTTAGGAATTGTTAAACGGAAATCTAACATAATATCCTAGGTCACTACTGTGGTGACATTATGTAATTAAAACAACACCTCGCTGATATATATATACTATAGCCCACTTACGTAGTACCAACTGAAGCTAGTTATAATATTAAATTATTCTGATTAAAGGCATTACCCGATGTAGTGATATTGAGCTTTATTAAGTATATATATATCAACGCTCTACAGTGAAGATTGTGTGATAAGAGTTAGTATATAGTAATAATATATAGGTTCCTAAAACATAGATAGCTTAGATGAGTAGATAGATGTAGTCTAATACGTATAGCTTGGTTAGGAGTGAGTTATAGAGTACTATACAGACTGGAATTATTTGGGGATCCTGGTTATTGGATGACCGGACTTGGACGTAACAGGTCAGAAGCCGGGTTCTGAGTACAAGCTATATCATAGTTAGCAGGAGTAGGATATAAAACTAGTTGAGCTATCAATATGTAGCGGCAATATATAATACTATACGATAGTAGTGAGTATAGTAGGAAAATATTTAATTATACTTTGAGATGATATTGTATTGACAAAATGTGTAGATATATTAATATATATTATTTATATAATTATAATTATAGATATATATATATTAATATATTATAATATCTACTACGGATTAACTATGCGAAATCATAAATACTCGACTCATTATTATTATTATTATTATATTATTATTATTAATATTTAATAAAAATTATATCAATAGTATTTTAAATTGTTAAGTTTTCAATCAGATATTATTGAATTGTTAACTACTATCATATATTTATTTATTATTATTATTTTTATATATATTAAAGTATTATATATTATATTAATTAATCTTATAGATTTATTTCATTATTATTTATTATTAATTATTATATATTATTTTATTTATTAATTATTATTAATTATATTATTATTATATTTTACATTTAATTATTATATCTATCATTATATTTATTATTTAATTATTATATTTTATTATATTATTATTTATTATTATTAATACTTGATTTATTCATTATTATTAATTTATATTATGTATTGTTATTATTTTTATTATATTATATATATTATTATTAATTCATTATTTATTAAGTGAATTATTATATTATCATTATATTATATTATTATTCTATTTAACTGTATATCAAAGTTTTACAATTTCTTATATATGTAATTTAATTATGATCTATCGCGGACGCTACGACGTCGCTCGGTTTCGGCACACGGCGTTTCGCTGATCGCGTTGATGACTTCGAGTTTAGAACCGAGACCAGAAATTGAAGCTCTATTCATAATAGTAGCATCACTGTACTACACTCAATGAATAGTTAAGCTTCAGATACCTTTCACATGTATCGTGGCGTTCAGTCACGTCAATAATTATGAACACAATGTTAACGTGGACTACGCCAGTAACACTGGCTAGAACTAGTATAATCACAATCTACTCGAATATGTGAATACTCAGGAAAGTTACTATGGTGTGATTACTAGCTCATAGGGGTAGGGTACGAGAATGAACTAAAGGGGGGGGCGGAAAACGCTCAATGGAGAGTAAAGTGCAGTCAATATGGTCACGCATAAAGATTTACGCTGTACACTAAAGTTACTAATTCTGAAGTCAAGCAAAGATTACCGGACGTACCGTTAGTTCGTAGAGCCTACACAGGGGCAGAATGGCGTACCATGTACGTCGTCCCGCATTACATGGCAAAAGTTACTTAGTATGAATAGCTTCTCAAAGTGTTGTGATTAGTGTCTTGATTAAGCAAACCTTGGACTTCAGTAACAGAACGGAAGGGTTCTATGACTCTCGTGGTATCTAGCTTTGCTTGAGAAAAGAGTCATATGTGGGCGCTAGCGCGCAAAACAAGGGCAACTGGTGGGGACGCTGGTAAAATACTGGCTATGGAAGAGTACGATGCAGGATGTGTGGGTCCGAGGTAAAATATCAGCACACTTTGCACTTGACTTTACTGCGGCAGACTAGAAGCAGTGGAGTCGTAATCAAGGGGAACACGCGACAATCAACAAAAAATCAACTACGTTGATAGTACCACACCTAGATTAGAGATAAGCGCTTCGGTATGCAAAATATAATTTCCTATAGGAAAACGATGAGGTTCGGATGATAACACAGTCTTATCTGCGCCAGGTCCTCCTCAACTCTCCAGGTCGGTTACACTACGGTGCAGACTATACACTGATAAGAATTTATTCGCAATATGTTTGTTATCACTAATTTATGTAATTTATATTTTTTGTTGCATTTAATCTGATATCGTCTAAAGAAATTATCGTTTATGATTTTAATGAATTTGTCAAATCGGATACACATTTGTTCTTGTTGAATAAGTTATTTATCGTCCCATGACTTTGGGTAAGTTTTAAAAGACCGTGCATGTAGTAGAATATTGATCGTTCAAATAGTCATAAATTGTTTTGCCGTGATAATAAAGTCACGTTATTATGTTGTTAGCCGATAGTCGATCAAGTTAAATTCAATTTAGTGCTTACGTCTATTCAAATATTATCTGGCTTCACATATGATAACAGAGATAGTTATATCTTTTGAAGGAATAGATTTATGTAATTACTTAATCATTAAGATCGTGAGATCTGCGGTTCGTCAGCGCTTCAGTTCACGTATTTATATAGTCAGGCCTTGTAGACGAGATGGTGCTACAACTATGATATATTTAACATACCTGAAACGCACTATTCTCACTCTCCTCTGCACTGTAAATAAATTTCATTCCAGTTGTATGTAATCAAAAAAAATATATTCCTTTATAATAGAATATAATGAACCTTATGTCATCCATCGTGCATGATGAAATGCTCCAGGAGCTATAACCTTAAGATTGTAGGAGCCTCTTCTTGCAGGAATAGTTGTGACGAGAAATAATAAGATTTCTTTATAATCAATTTCGAGCAATTTGTATTTTTCTATTAATCCTGATCTATAAAAGTCAAGAATATCAGCAAGCTTCGGCTTCAATTTCATAAATGCGCTTACTACCATCGCAGATTTAAAGATTTATTTAGTTGATTTTATAATGCTAAGATTCTTTAATGCGCTAAAATACTGATATATCTAGAGAGCACAGAAGGCATATATTTGTATCAAAAACACTGTATTATAAGGCTGATTAATGAATATTGTCGTGCTGAATGAAATATATCACATTCTAGCTTTCATCAGCATTTGTTCTGATAAAACGCTGGTACCATTTAATAGAGAGAAGTTCTGAAGACGCTTCAGAACCGTAAATCTTTTAGAATTTTGCTAGTAAGACAAGCAATCTGATCTTTCCAGAAAAATCACGATGAAAAGAGACACTAAGTGTATTAAGTACAATGAAAGCATTTTTTTTTGTTTTTAAAGATCTTATTATCGTGTGATGATTGCATGGAATTGCAGACAGGTGAAGGGAATTGAAGTTTTTTTTGTGGCATTGAAAAATCATTTTTTCTTTTTCCCAACTAAAACAAAAAAAAAAAAAGTCAAAATCAGCTGCTCTAATGCCATTAGCATAGTATTACATATTTGCATCCGTGTAGTATGATTTTCAAAACAAAATGAGTAATGAAGTGTGATGTCATCGATATAGTTTGAATAAGTGATGAAATAACAGATAGAAGCTATATTTATGAAAGATCGATACATAGTAGGCAAGAGGCAGAACCTTGAGGAGAATAACTATTAAAGGGTTAATTAAATGGAAAAAGGTGGGGGTCAAACTATTCACCCAAAGGTTTTCAAAGATATTTATTAATTTCTCAGAGTAAGGGTGACAGAGAGATGGATATATTTCGAGAGAGGCAAGTTTATTAAATATAATCAATGATTTGTACTGGACTCTGTCGAAAGCATCAAGGCAAAAGATTTATCGAAAACCAAAAAGCAGTTGACCAAGAGTCAGAGAAAAGAGAGGCAGATAGAATGACGTAATGCGGTAATCCTTGCAAAAACCATACTATTAATCTAAGAAAAAATTAGAGGAATTAAGACGATTCCACACCTTCAGAGATGAAGCAGTTTATCCGAAGTATATCCATGAAAGTTTGATTGCACACTTTTATAAACCGAAAAGATCACTTAGTAGAATACTTATAGTTCTAGATTCTATTACGCAGTAGAGAGAGAGAGATGAGAAGAGAGAGAAGAGATAAATAAAAAACATAGAGAGAGAGAGATGAGATAAAAGAATCATAGAGAGAGAGAGAGGGAGAGTGAGAGCGAGAGAGAGAGAGAGCAGCTGAAAGAGCAGTTAGAGTAGGAGAGACTCGACGGTTAGTATGTCTCGTCACATGACCAGATTCGACCCTTCTCATGCGCCACAGGAATGCGCTGGAATAGGAGGAGAGGCCTGAGAAGGAGAATTGACGCAGGAGAGAGGTATGAGTATGAGGAGGAGGAGACGAGTTGAGGAGAGAGATGAAAGAATCACGAACAGGAGGAAATTGTATTAAATCTAATCGGAATAGAGTAGATACACGAGTTTCTGAGGGAAGACGCTTCTCCTTAGCATAAAATTGATCTTATCGAAGCCGATCGGAGCTATGCTCTCTGAGAGAATAGGTAGGATGAAAAAAACAACGAAGAGATCAGTAGTCATTAAAGTTAAACCAACGATATCTTGTTGTAGAAGTGGATATCACGTTTGAGAACTGTATCAGAGAGGTACGACATAGAGTTTCATCTTGTATATTTTTTGCTTATCGGTGATGATTATCGAGTTGACTTTATTTGGCTAGATTCTAAAGCAGGTCGATATAGATATATACTTAAATTAAATATTATTTTATAATATTTTTTCGATGTACCGTGTTTAAACTTGGAATATATATTTATATACATGATATGAATCGATATTGAGAGTTGATATATATATATGAACATAAATAACGTAATATGTGTTAAAATTATTGTTATATTACTCCTTAATACTTAGATATATACTATATATTAGCTTATATTATTATCATATAGCTATCTAATATAGTATTAAATTTATATACTTACTCATATTAGCTATATTATACTACTATAGTACTATTTGCAAATTGCTAGTATATATATTATGAGCAGTTGTGTTCCATATTTCTGCTAAACTAACTATTTGTTTTGTTACTTGGTACGAATCACTGTATATCAATAAAAATCAAGAAAATTTCTTTAGCTCCCAATTACAGGTTCTATATCTTCAGTAGTATATTACGTCGAGTTCTATATGATATAAATTATTTATTGAGTTACTATTAACTTCTTAGCTACTTACTTAACTTAAATACTCTAATAAAAAACTGTATTAAAATAGGACATGTATTCCTATTACTTGCTATAATAATAGTAGATATCGTATTAAGATTATCTATTTTAATAATACTGGGACTCTAGTATAGTATGTAATAGTCTGTTATATTAGGTCTATAAGTAATTCACTTATATTATAATTTATAATCTTATTTAAATAGTGTTATAGTTTTTGTTAGATCAATGTGGGTGCTCAAGCCAGTGGTACTAAGCAGCGCAAGAGACTGGGCAGCAGGCGAATTAGAATGTAGGGATTTGATGTGAAAAATCCTTCATAATTTGCAAGCAAATATGGTCACAATATGCTATTTGACACTTATAGCATCTCATTATGTATTTTGTATAAAAAATACACGAACATACGATATCATTATTTTTAGAGAATTAGGTCTAATATTTTGTAAATTGGCAACACTAAGTAAAATACTACATGCTTGGATCCGAACGTTGTAATAAGCAAAGGCACTACGATATTTGACGAGAATCACTGTTTTAGTGATTGGGCTATGTGAAAACGTAATATGAATTTCTGTCACCTACTTGATAGACATGATTAAAATTTTTTATTTGGATTAACTATAGGTATTGTTTCAGATGTGATTTTATAAAAATAGACTTGTCTTTATATTTTTAACAATCTATTGCTATTTAGAACTTAAGAAAAAATGGGTAAACTATAGAGAAACTGAGTCACGCAAAGTTGGACAATAAATGTTCTATTAAGTTAGGTCGCTAAAAGAAGAGAATAGCCAAATTGATGTATCAACTGCCAGATCAGTTTAGCAAATAAAAAGAAATGGAACAGCAAATTTTGAACTCGAGTAGGGTCGAAAATGTGGTCGTAAACTAAAAAACTCCTAGAATGGATACGAAAGATAATGAGGCTCTTCTTAACAGAAGATTAACTTGCAAACAGATTTCTTTTCAACTGGCTGCGGGGGGTGTTATTCTTGCCCGAAGAACAGTGAACAAGAGGCTTTTGGAAGTTGGATTGAAAGCATCGCCCGAGAAAGAAGCCTCGACTTACAGAGATGATGATGAAGACACGTTATGCCTGGGCTAAGAACCATGTTGAGTGGACTTCCGAGCAATGGGAAAAGGTAAGAATGCACATCTTAGTTAACTTGTTTGGACAAAGATCATTAATTATTATTAGAAGTTGTGGTGCATAAATAAGTATTATGTGATATAGGAATATTTGTCTGTTTAATACCTTACATCCATATTCTTCCGCATTATTATTTACTAATTTTCATTCAGAAGTTAGTTCTCTTGACTGTATGAACTGTTATTTCTTTTTTATAGTAGGTGTGCTTCTCTGACGAATAACTCGCAACGCAGTACTTGATGACGGCGTCGTTCTAAGACTGTTCGAAAGAGCTTGGTGAAGAATTTTTAGCTCATGTCTGAAAAAACGTAAAATTCCAAGAAAAATGGTGTGGGGAGCTTTTCTGTGCTGGAACAGCCGTGTTACACATTGTTGATTGGACCTGGACAATTTAAGTACATAGAGGTACTTAAAGGTCGTTTGTTACCTCAAATAAGGGAATGGTATGGTGAAAGTCCTTGGATATTTCAACAAGACTCTGCTCAATGCCATACTGCAAAATCGGTGAAGAAATGGTGCACAGAAAATGGCGTTCAGGTGCTCCAATGGGCTGGAAATTCTCCAGACATGAATCCTATAGAGAGTTTATGGTGCATACTCAAGGATGAAATACATACAGCCCATTACGACCAAACAACAACTTATAGAACGTCTTATTGAAGTTTGGTTTCGATCTCCGCGAATTCAAGAAATGTGCAGAACTTTGATCACTGGCATGCCAAGACGTGTTAGAGCACTTATTCATGCAAAAGGTGGCCAAACTGCTTATTAAACAATATATCATATACAACACCATCATATAGCACCCAAAAAAATGTTTTTTTTATGAAGGTGTTTCATGAGGTCAACTGCATAAATGAGTACTTATGGGTGTTATTCTTTAGAAGATGTTATTGTTTATATGAGCGATTCATAATCTATGGAAGTAAAGACGACATTACGAAACATATGAGGCACCTATGAGAAGAGAAGAGAAGAGAGAGAGAACGAGAGATGAGGGTAGTGGTATGACTCAAAATAGATCTCACTCCGCTTCAGACGAGAACGTTTTGCAATGCAACAGATGAGAGATCATATGTAATTTTCATACGTATAAAATGCCTTCGTGTTCTACATGTAAAACAAAATATGAAATTTAATGCAGTATATAGCATATCTTTCAATAACTAATTTCTTTTCCATTTCTTCTATATTTATTATATACCTATATATAGATATATATATTATTAATATATCTATATATAGTTATATTTCTATTTTATATTATATTATTTTATACATATATATATAAAATATCTTAATATTATATATATATCTTATCTTCATATATAATATATATATATATTCATAGCTTATAATATCTAGTATATTATTTCATTACTATGACAATGGGAACTTACATTAGTCAGTAACCCGTTAATTATTAAAGGTTGAAAATAACGTGGTCATTTACAGATATTACTCACAATATTGTGTAAATGAAATTGAGAATATCCATATTTTCTCTGATATGCTTTATTTACTTCATTATAGATATTATAGATAAAAATTACTTTTTATAGTGTTCTTTTTATTAGTGAAAAGTGAAGGGAATTATTAGTATCCTTAATTAATTTAACTTCACTTTCATTTGTTTTTCAAGTAAAACCAAGAGTTTCCCCACTCTTTGTATTGTATTCTTTTATATTGGGAACTTACTTAATCATTGCCATTTTGGATTCTAATTCAGGTTAGTTTGAATTGATGATATTTCATTAAATTAAATTTTAAACTATAATTGCCTAAATATATAAATATATATTTATTATATTAACATGATGCGTTAAGGAATATCAAGAGCAATATGTATATTGTTTATGCAGGTAAAGGGATCAGTACATCTTAACACGTTCCTTTAACTTGCATGCGAAACCCCAAATAGGTTTCCATACAGATAGTGATGGTAGTCATCATGTATACTTAAATGTTAATTGGTTGCATGGCATGACATATTAATAATATTATACCTTTCCCTTAATGTAGTATCATCTCGAATATGTATAAATCTCTCCTTCTAATTTTATCACTCCTAACGTATAAGTACTTCTTATCATTAGTTAAATTAATAACTTCTAAGTCTCCTATAAGCAAATTTACAAACTTAACTTATTCAATATTAATATTTACTTAACAATTTGAATCCCACTGTTTGATTCTATTTATGACTTTTCTATTTCTATTACACGGTTTTTCCTCGGCTCGATTTTTAATGCTTCGGTCGCATATTTTGATTTGTGCTTTCTATTTTTGTTCTGATCATTTTGTTGCTCAATTTTTGTCTTTGGGTAACTCTAAGTCAACTGACATTTTTTGTCCTTCGGCTCAATTTTATTATCTTGGTTCCAATAATTTAATCTTGCCTTCGCTGATTATTAGCTTGTATTCCATTTATTGCTCGCCTGAATTTATTGTCTTGATCATTTTTGCTTGAGGTCATTCTCTTTATAATTTATGGATTATGTCTCGCTTTTGCTGCATCTTATGTGATATAAAATAAGACTTACATTGAGCCAAATATGACCCATTTGCATTTTTGACTAGCCAAACCAAAATGACACCGGCACCGACCCATGCCAAACCATAATAGCTAAACCGGATTATTGATGCACCGTCGTTTTTCCAATAACAGCATACTTAAGTTAATTATATCGCTGTTTGTTATTTTTGTTAGATTAAGTTTGTAAAGAATTCCTACCCAATAACTGTGGTCACACGGGCACTTCTGAAAACATTGTAAATATAAAACCATTCATATCCTTTCTAACACATATACATATACATTTTATACATATACTTATTTATTCTGAGTCAATTCGCTCCACATTTTGTAAACTCGTCGCTTTAATTTGGTAATTTGTAAATACTCATTTGGTTTTTTCATGCGAGGATGATTCTTCCCTCATATACCAGGACTTTGTGATCCATAAATTGGAAAATTATCTAATAATATAGCTATTTTTACATTCTATTCTCAGGCTCTTGTGGATGAACTTACTCCAAGTACTGATTATAGGACTATGGAAAGTGTTTATAATCCTATTACAACTATTTATATTATAATGTTTCGTCATAAATGTCTTGAGAGTGCATTGAGCGTAACATATAAATTTAAGGTACTTTTATTTACAATTTTTACGCCTATGCATCTGGTGTCCATAAATTATTCAAGAGTGACACTTCTCCTACTATATATATATAATTATTTAGAAAAAACACTAAATTTTATTTGGAAATTATTTAATTTTATAAAATCACTACATATCGGTAGGTAGCTAACGATTTTGAAAGAAAAATATACGCAAATTTGTAGGTATAACAAGTTTAGAATCACGAGCTGTATGCGTGTAGTATAAAATGAAGAATACCTATACTAGTTACGTATAATATATCGCCTGATTGCTAGCCTCCTAAAAAGATTAAGAAAGAAGTGCTTAACACACAGTCATATGGCTAGATTATATAAAATACATCTAGTCCATGATATAAGATATTACTTCAAGCTCCCGATGTGTATACATAGTCTCTTCGGTTTTCGTTTGATTGCTTGGTTGAAAATTGTCGTTGTTAGTACTCGGCATTAGAGTATGTTGCTCGCAATTTAATGCAATTCTCGATTATTTGTTATTGTTGTCGGAGATAGAGTAACTAAGTGGTCTTTGCAATTTTTCAGAGCGTTGTCTTTCAACCTGAGTCTTCATACATTGCTCTTTGGACATCGCATTATCCTCTGGTCTGCATTAACGAATCGATAGCTCCAAAATTTGATTTGAGGCCCCGGACACTACATACTGGAGGTTTTCTCTTGTTCGCGAATGATCGTGAGCATTCTCATATCTTAACGATCATCATCGCTGAACTTATATATTCTGGTTTTCTTCACTAATTCGTTAATTATAATTTTTATGAAATTTAGGCTACAAAGGTTGTCGGTTAACTTATCACTCTCTTCTAACACATACACTTTACACTGACGCGTAACCTACTATCAAATGTACATATGGCTAAGTCCTGCTTTACGGTATGATTATGGATGAGATTCCGGTTGGGTATGGGATGTTGGGTGGTGTTACGTAAAATGAATCTCTAACAAACAGGTAGGGTAGTAAAATCACAAACCATCCGCTAAAAAATTTGTATAAGCCTTTATATATAGACAACTTAAGCTATTATTATAAAATAATAGATGTGGGAAATCCTAACATACCGCTACCTGAAAGGCACTAATGGTTTTGAATCCTTAAATCCCTTCATGGATAGCATTATTCCATCCCAATGAGAGATGTAGATTGAAAACCTTATCCATTCACAAGCGGTAACCTCATAAATCTGAGAAACTCCCTGTTGTTGAAAATCTTTTGCGGCTTGGTAGAATCTCACCAAATTTAAGACACACAAGAAAATGGATTATCAACGACCTATTACTCATCATAGTGAAGTCAGTAATCATAACGAATATTGAAATACTAAGAGTGAATAGTAGACCAGTTACGTGATGTCCACTCTGAGATTGATGATAGCTACTTGCTATTCATATTCTGAAGGTGTGCTACAGAGAGCTGTGGTAGTCTTCTGAAGAGAAAGAAAGATAGGTGAAAAGCTCTATTGAGCCTAACCACGTTCAAAACTTATTTAGATGCCGTCTCCTTGTAAATAAGGTACCCCTCGTTGAAGCCAAGAAGTTCGACTTGCGCGATCCTGTCCCTTAAACAACACTTTGTCCCTCTAGAGAGACTCAATCGCAGGCTAGTGTCCTCGTCTAGCATTCATAGAACTAGCCGGGTGGATCGCAAAAGGAGAGAGTTGACATACAGTGCAGAACACAATTAACTCATCCCTCTGGAGCGGCGCGCAAAAAATGGGTATGTAAACTGTAATTCTAAATGACGTAAGTGTCGACAAACGCTACTTGATTTATTTCTTAATATTGTAAAGATAGTTTATTCCAATTATTCTCAAGAACCATTTACACTATCCATCACACTACTTATTTAGTATATATGATATAGATAGTGGATCAACGGGATGATAACCTCGATGAGAAGTTATACAGTGCATCCCTTAGAAGTGGAACAACAACATATCTAACTCTTATTCTTCCCTTGACATGTGAACGGAATAGTAATGGATCGTATGACCCTCATTATACTCATACTCCTAACCAAAGAATGTAGTATATCCCAACTTTTAGTAGAGAAAAGATCTAGTCTTCACTAATTTAAGAAACGTCATAGATTTGTATGGAAGATGCCTATCACTCACTCTAGTTCCAACTACTATCATAAATTCTAAAAAGTGTAAAAGGTTGTCGATACTCCGGTCGATTTATATTTTAATTACGTAATAGCTGAACAAGATGTTCATTCTTTTGTCTATTTGGAAAGATTTCGAGTAAGGCACAGTATGTCAGCTTCTAGCTAGGGGCCATGGGATGCATTACTATGCATTGGATCCAGTACTTTGCTTTAAACAGGACTCCGTAAGTCTGAAGGTCGCTAGACCTGTGCATAGCTTGCATAGCTGATACTCCGAGATTGAGCTCCATATCCGTATGAAATATTTTATCCGTTCGTGATCACCTTAACAGCAGGTATATATCTAATGAAGAGAACGTGAAATCAGAGTATAGTTTTGACTCATCAACCTATCATCGTCGTCGAGATTCTATAGGGAACCAATCCGATTTGTACGCTCTTTCGTATTTTGAACGGCTTAGCGCGACGTCGACATATTAAACGGTACGATTAGCGGAATACTATGAGTAGTTCACTTAGGGAACTTGCATTTTTTTTGTAGTCTCCGCATGAACGACATATCAAAAATAATGAATGGAAAATGAGACAACACGAGTCCATGGAGAAGAACGTAGACTTTGCAAGTAACTCCCTGGAAAGTTACAACGATCACATCCAATTCCTCATCTATTCTTCATGTGATCTCTTGACATCACAATAGATGCAAAAACCAAATAATCAGCTTCTACCTGGATTTGATCTGATACGAATTGAGAGTCGAGTCGGTATTGACATTATAAGTCCTTGCTAACGAGAGCTAGTAAGAGAAACTTGTCATTGAAGAGGAATGAGTCTTCTGATCTACGGGCTGCCAAAGCGTGAGTTCAAGTCGTTCATCATCTACGTATCGTCACCACGACGCGAGAGATCGCGCAATCTATATGAGAGAGCATCTCAGTTGTTGTCCAGTGTATTATTACGTTACTTAGAGATTCTCGACCGCGTATCGTAAAGATAACCCTCTTTCTGCTACATATATATTATATGATAAACTACACGAGATTGATCAATGAAAAGATTATCGTTTATGTGATTTTTGCTGAAAGATAAGGTAATATATAGTGAGTTTAGCTACAAAATTCTTTAAGGTAATTTGTAAGCTACTTGTATAAGATAGAAGGACGGTCGAGAAGAATGTATATGGTACCCGCCGTTCTCTCTAGCAGTGCATTCGTGTGCCTCTCTTCCAGAGTTTTACACCTGCCCGTGTCTGTGGTGGGCCCACACTCCGGTATTAGGTGTACTCTATAGGACGTCTCTAGGGAAGTCGATATATATCTGCTTCCGTAGTATAGATGCACGGATAAGAACTCAGTCAAGTGCAAATAGGTTTAATTATGGAAAGTCGCACCACCTCAAGAGTAATAACAGTTATCGCGGTTACTACCAAATAGAAGAAAAGCACAAGGTATTTACCTGAAGTCGTTTCCTGATCCTTGGACGTCATTGTATCAAGTCCCATACTTAAGTAGGTGCAATGTGTCAAGGACTCGAATAGAAGCTCACCTCAGCTCCTTTAAACACTGTACTTACAAGTAAGGTATCCCCTGATGATATGAACTGTTCCAGTTGTGATGTACTCATCCCTCCTGCTGATCGGTTACACTCAAAAAAGGCCTTTTGTAAATGAATCTATAACTTTCGGAAAGCTCTCCCTCTTACTGAATTGTGATATATATATGCGAGAACAGTCAGGTGGATTGATAACCAGTTTCACATATGTGAATCTCCTATGTATCATTTCGGTAGCCTTCTAGTCACCGTAATATATCGATTTAATTTAGGGTAGGGGGTGGGGGGGGATAGGGGGGGGGGGAGGAGTGGGTAGGGGGGAGGGGTGGAGGTGAGGGAGGTGAGGGTGTGTAGATGAGAGAGAGGGGAGGGGAGGAGGGACGGGGGAGAGGGGGAGAGGCGCGAGAGGGTATGGGTAGGTGGCGAGTGGGAGAGGGTGGGGCGTGGGAGGGAGGGTGAGAGAGAGCCGGTGAGAGGAGAAGAGAGCGAGGGGGGGGACTCTTGGGCGTGTATGATCTGAGCCAGCGGTAGCTATAAGTAGTGCGTCTGTTAGTAATCGGATTTTGGATATGAAAAAATGATAAAGCCAACTATTCTCTCATTCGACCTCGCTGACGGTTGGTAAATGCCATTTCGTGGGTCTAGCCCGTGACCTCCGGCTCTTCACTCAGTACATCGAGAACACCTTTATATTTTTTCGCATCACTTGGTTTTCTAAACATAATCATTCTTTTTGTATCTGGTTCTTTGTGGTCATGAACTGAAGTCTTCTGGGCTGTATGCTATCAATTATAGGATACACTAAGGCCATCTTAAAGATAGAAGTACTCCTTTGATGTAATTACACTATGATTCAATTATACTCATGCGCCGTGGAGAGGATAATCAGTACAATAACAGGATAATAGACATAATAAAATTAAAGAAGAACTTGAATCAATAGATCAAAAATAGGACCTAAAGGGTGGTGGGGAGGGGTAGTTAGAATTACCTGATTACTGATTTAGTGAAGATTCAACATATACGTTTTATTATATATTTGAGTAAGGTTGTCTACATATATAAGTTCCTCCGCATCATTGTTGAGAAATCAGATGGAAATAAAAGGGTGCACATAAGATATACCTTTGTCTTGGTTATGATTTTCAGGAGTCGGCAGACAATAGAAGGGCGTTAAGCGTAGTGTATGAAGTGTAGAAGCTTTGTGGCTCTCTCGCCACCAGTCTCCATTAGATCTGCAACCTTCTGACAGAGAGAAATATATTACTGGAGAGCGTATGGGGTCTATGATGTTAATGTCTCTCGTACAGGAAGAGGAATGATTCATACGATCAAACACCAGTTTGATCACTCCTAGAGAGAATTTTGTTACAACTGATAATAAGAGAATTTGAACTCGACAGGAAACTAAGTAGAGAGAATTTATTGTTTATTTACATTATATATTTACATTGAACCTTTGTTCAGTTTATATTGTATTGATAGAACAGAGACCTAAAGATGAGTGATGTGACTATTGAGAAAGCATACCAGTAACCTTCTTACTATATGTATTATTGGATCAATGTCACGAATGTGTGAGCGTAAGCAAACCATAATAAACACACACCACGCGACACATTCAGAGCTTGAAGAACTTACACGTCCTGTTCATCTAAATCCCCGTTTCGTAGTTATTCTAATAGGGCCGTGCCAAGAAACGAAAAGCATGTAACGAGTATGAGTTACTGAGGATACAAAACACATCCGTCCCAGCATATAGTATACTACTAATTCGGCTCTGTAGTCCGGTCAGGAACCTAGACGGTAATATTACGACTTATGTATCGATTTACCTGGAAACGTTAATAAAATATCCATAAAATCTAAGTACTCATTCCCGTTGCCCTCAATTAATTCGTATATGGTAATATTAACTATGATTTCTGGTAATTATCTATTTTATATTCCTCATTGAATTCAGTTATTAGTACGGGCTATTACAGGTGGCTATGGAGCCTGAAAAGCGAGTTGAAAAAACTCGCCTTTTCAACGCCGTCTACTCGGCAATATATGATTATCCTGAACATTGCCTCTCCGGTGTCAGATACGAGCAGTACCGACCTCAACCCATGGTTATTTGATATGTATGTACATTATGTCCAGAATACCTATATGGTCTATAGGTTAATTGGAGTGTTAACGTTAAGTCGATCATCTTACTTCATATTATGTAGTTAAAAACTTGTTGATGTACAACCTTTTCAATCTTTATGAACTATTCATAATACCTGCATTTGGAATACAAACGGTTTAATAATCTCAGCTCAATATACCGCCTTGATCACATCATTCCGAGTGGAGTTTATTAGAGCTCACATTCGATTGCTCAAGTCAGTGTCTATGTTCTCTGCTTGCTGAGTAGTATGCTGGAATAAGTGCTGACGTGTTCTTGTCTAAGGGCATCTTCGCTACTGTGGTAACTCTGCTTATGTGTTTGCTGTGGATGTTGAAGCTTTGGTCATATGATCTGCACATTCGAGTAACTGTTCGCAGATTAGAGTTGTAGGGTTAGAATTTAAGATTAGTAGTTAGTTGTTGAAATTGTAGTGAGCCCTGATTCCCATGTCATACTCTGGAATTGGATGTAGTTCATATAAAATGGACTGTCCATGCTGACTATAACACTTGAGGTTGGTGAGTGATATGAGTACCTTTGAGGTATGTCTGATAAGCGTCTTTGAGTGTAAACTTCAATAAATCCTAGATATTATCCTCGACTATAGCCTATTGAAGTCTTATTGCATCACTTATTATGATAACTTTCATTAGTGAAGTAGCTTACCGTATTATGGGGAATCCGAGCGATTGTCGCTTGCGGAGCACGCATGCGCAGGTTTCGCGCGCTTGGGCGAGCGCGTACTCGTCGTCAAAGCGTTAGAGACCTTGCCGCTAGTCTTTGCATACATGAGCGGGTTTACATGACTGCTACACACGTCATACTACTATGCGAGGGACATTGACAAGCGTGAGAGACCGCTTTCTCACTGGCGTGCGTGTCGCGACGTAGAGAGGAGCCGTCCAGTATGCCTACATTGTCTGGACCTATCTCCTGCCGGGGCCCTGTACACTTCAAGAATGCTATCACAGACTCAGGTATCTGATCTACACTACATACTGAACCGTCAGCTAAATATGTGAGACTCTCAGTCTAGACATGGATCTACGCAGGCTGAGCTCAGCAGATGGATAGAATCTTGCGTATGAGTTGGGAGGCTTGCGAGAGTAGCGACATGTGATGGGACGTCGAACATGAAGTGGTAGCTGATGCTCTGTCCGGTTCCTGAGTTGTGAGCGAACCCAGACGTGAGAGCAGGGACCGATCACGCCGGAGTGACAGTTCCGGAGGTCGTGGGGTCCGTTGACAAGTTTAAGTAAAATGCACCTGTGCGTGTGACGCTTTCATATACAAACGCTGCTTCCGCGATGTGTGCTCCTCATCGTGCATGGAGCGGTTACGAGCAGACATCATTAGAAGAGTAATGCGAAGTCGCCTGAGGAAACATGTTTCTCCAAGAAACGTACGCGCTGAAGGTATAACAACTCATCAAAAGGGTACACAAAAATCAGAACGAAATGAGACGTCCATATCGTGGACTGATGAATATTCACGACACAGGGTCAGTTACATCGCGGAAGCTTAAATGGAAGCTTCTTGCATAACGCTATATCAGATTCTACCCGTTGAGTTTGTCACTCATTGCCTATTGAAGTCCTAATGTGGAGACGGCCTAACGGAACCGGGAAGTACGACTACGGTGGTCTGGGTAAGCCTTCAAACCAACTGAACTCGTAGCTACAACATTCATGGTAGCATTTGGGTAGAATGAGTTCCACATCTCACATACTTAATCCGTTACGCAGCTACAGAGTAGTGGAGAATATAACGCAATAAGAAAGGGACTGACCACTATGTAAATGAATCTCTCGCTTACTATATTAGCTCCTAAAGATCTCTCACACGGAAAAAATTGCTCTCCAAGGAAAATCCCTTGATAAAGAATTTCTCTCTCATCTCTTCGACATTCTCAATCGATTCCATAAAATTCATTCCCTCTAAAGGGAGAAAAGTCTCGCTCGATAAAGTAAATCTTTTTTACAAGACCGGGGATAACATGCTACATTGAAAACAACTATGGGGAAACACTCCGAAAAAATATGAAAGAAGCGCGTAGTTGCTAATAACGCATACAAGTACATTTTTATGTAAATATAACATAGATGATGTTATAATAGTACACACTCGAGTGGTGGCCGTAGATACGTCATCGTCACTATATTGTTGGCATTGATGCCACTCGGAATTTTAACAAAACTGATTGTCGATGTTCAGTTCAGTCTCCTGATCATAAGTAGTTGTCACACACTATCTTCCTATACTTCATTTGAAGTTATCTTTTTAGTGCACACGAATCCTTTCTTATTCCAACCACTTCATTTTATTATACAACACACTGCGACAAGTATGAGAAGGTCGTTATTTAGTTTGTTTTTTTTTTATAATAATTTCGTAATTCCGATCAATAAACCTCTATATCTACATTTTATAACTTGCTTTTCTTTCTTATTATATGATCAAAGAATATTTACTCATCTTATTGGGTGTTTGTTCTTTTTGTACTTACAAATCTTTCTATAGCCCAGTTGTGGAGAGTTCATTCGTAGACCAAAAATAACCGTCTCATGTTTAGAAGCATAATGGGTACGACTAGTGTAATGTCTTAGTTTTTTTCTAATCTTCTTCATTCTCGTTATTTTCTTTTACTCTTTAATTTTATTTTATTTCAATTAATTATATTTGTTTGCTCTACTTTTTATAAAGAAATGTTGAATACAATAGAGTACTCTCATCGTAATATTTCTAAACAATAAGGCTGTAGTTATTAACGTGTTTTCAAATAAACACTTTTGACCTGGAATCAAATCATTAAGAGTTGGAAAATTATTAGTCTCGTTCCACTATATCTTTTATTCATATATATTTTTTAACAAATCATTTAACAGTTTCCCTGAAGCCACAATTGGACAAGAAATGTGGTAAATACTATTCTATTCGATATACATTGCCGTACTTACTGACTAAACATTCATATGTGGTTTATTTTTTGATGACTACTTAAACTTGTGTGAAATTTTTTTTAAAGTTTATATACTCATCTATAACATTACTTCTACAAAATAAAGTATGTAAGATAATTTTTTTTTCGTGTTTCTTGATTCTAAATATTTGACCATTTTACTAATTACCGAAATAACATTTTAACCTTGATCATAAAAAATATATAGCTGGTATTGAGAAATTGCGCATTATGATCATTACAAAGACGACATAATGTCAACATTGCATTATCGTATATATTACTATAGTACCAACGATGGTACATTGAGAGAAAATATGAAATTTTCAGTTTTTCTATCTTATCAATATTATAACTAAAATACAACAATTTCGTATGATTATATAATAAGATACAATATAGTAAAAAATAAAAATAAAAAATAAATATAATAAGTTACCAATAAATAATTATTTATTATAATAGTGAATATTAAAAATAGTAAAGACTTGTAGTATAGTAAGACTACTTATATGCATTATATATATTATAATATTCTTCATAGCTATAATATTAAATTTTATTTACGATGGTTGATACTTTCAATAGAGGTCCATAAAAGAGAGACTGTGGTGGATAGAATGTTTATATTATAGTTATCCTAATGATTATTATAAATTTTATATAATATTTAATTTTGTTTTATTTTATAGATTAGTATACTCTTTTTAAATTAAATTAGTTAGTATATATTACTATTACACTTTACACTTACTATTACTATATATTTTATAATATTATTATTAATATTTATAACTTTATATATTAATATATATTTTATATTATATATATATACCTAGATTTTTATATATATATTATAATATTTATATAATATCTATATATTATATAAATAATATATCATCATTATTTATATATTATAATCTATTAAGAGTATACATTAACGTGATTAATATACTACTCTAACTATTAACTTAATCATTATATAAATATTAATAAATAATAACATATACTTGATATCGTATAGTATTATCGATTATTACTTAAACTATACTTACTACTAGTTAATAAAGAAACCGTTTATGATAATATAATGTATTTATATATGTAATATAATATATACACATATTACATATTATTTATTAAATCTCTATTATAGTCATAGAGAAAAAAGCAGGATATCCCTATGATTAAATATGCATTCTTGTTACTCACATTTTTAAGTTAAGGAAATTTTTTTATTTATAATTTAATCAAATTAATTCCACTATAATGAATTTTTATAAAATGACATTGGTCGAATATTAACAATTTTATTAATTCTGGCAAGTTTTATTAGTTATTGGTTTTTGAATATTTACAAAATTAGTAGCTCATAGAATAAATGTCCAACAAACAGTTTATTCTGTTATCTTTAATTTATATAAACCCCGTTGTGCCCTTTTCAATTACAAATTATCTCATAATCCTATAGTTGTGAAGTGCTAAGAGTCTATAAATTTTCTCTCACACTGACCCTCTTGTCTAAACATGACTCGTTCTTGCTTCTCTCAAGTTAGGTAATCTTTTAGTTTGTTTCCAATGAGACCCTTTACCTATTCTGTCTCACAGAATACACTTTTGTCTCTTTGGTACCGAAATACACCATCTTCCTACAGAGCCTTAGTTTATGTCAATATTAGCAATGTGGTGCTTAAGCGTAATCTGTCACACACCGTGTTACTTATACTTTTTCCAGGAGTAGGTGTCACGTTGGTATTAACTAACAAGATGATCAAAATTGTGGTAATGGTTGGCTCCAGACATTCCTCACTCCCCATCAAAACCAAATGCGAATCCATGTTATCACGTTTGAATCCAGAGTTCTGCAGTTATTTAGTAATAAATAATTTCTTGCGGGATAATCTTGAATCGCCATTCATGAGAGCATCAACTAAGACAATATTATCTCTCCAGTCTCCTCACTGTTTTCTCGCAGTATGCGAATTGCTGCGTTCTTCTCTCCTCGTTACTCAAATCAGGCAATAGGCACGTGTCAGCGAAAGCCTACTTCACACAATGACACCAGGAGGTCGAACGCATTTAGAAAATACGCTTGGACGATCTTTATGTCAGAACCTCGCATCCAAGTCAAATGTCTTGCTACTCACTTTCGAGTACATATGCGGCGATTGCAGGAACAACGGCAGTCTATATAAACGATCATAGTCAATCAGTCGTATATTCTCTCTCTACTCAAGTGACACAACAAGGCAACGAGTATCCTGGAGAACGAGAGCTCCATGATATGTCTGTAAGAGTATCTACTGGAAGTTTCTGATTAAATTCTAACTATTAAATTTACCACTGAGAAAGATCCTTACTGAGAACAGCTATTCCAATAATATTACTTCTAATACAAGCAGAACTACACGAGCTTCCTGTTTAAGAAGTTGGAGAACTCACTCTAAACACTATCACGACACAGCTGTTAATAAATAATAGCTTGCGCACATAATAAGAGTAGCGACTACAAGGCAACACCTGATTACAGTGAAAAGAAGTCTAAAAAAATGAGAAACAACATTTAGACTGCTGTGTGTTACACTATTAAAGTTAATAACCTTTTCGCCGTAAACGGTTTGAAAAGCTCACGGTTTCATGAACATTAATAAGACTCAATAGAGATACGTTAAGATTTAGTAAAGCGAAGAGACCATATGTCACCTAAGGTCTAAATTGTCATTATCTATCACTCCAAATCTATGATATTCATAGTACCAAGAAAAATAAATCTCTTACGAGAGACATAAATTGATAAATGTATCCAACCCAAGTATTATATAAATATTACACGAAAATTGGACTATTAAATGTATTTCATAATCTATATATATTAGTTATAAATATATATAAAATATTATCATCATATATCATATAAATATTAATATATCTCATAATAATAATTAATATTAAAATAATAGATATAGATATTATATACATATAATATAAAATTTATATAATTGTATTTCTATAATAAAGGTATATATATAAATATAATATTCTAATATATACCATATAATCATATTTATGAGTTAGTATAAATATTACTTACTCATAAATAACCCCATAAATTTAATCTATCATATAATATTAGTTTCATTTTATAACAGGTTTAAAAATTTATGACTGATAACCGATAAACAATTATAATATATTAATATAATATATATACTTTAATCTATGATTATATTATATATATATATTAATATACTATTCAATATTATCATATATATAATTATATAGTATATATTATTACATAATATATCATATAATAATATTATATTATTATTATAATCATATATATTATATATATATATATTATTATATCATACTATTCTATATATATATATTTATTTCATAATATTAATCATATATATATATAATAGTATATATATTCTATATCTATTTTATATTATAAATATAACTATAGTATATAATAATTCATATTCTTACTATCATCTCAAACTATAGATTTATATATTACATATATATATACTATATTAATTCATATATTATTAATATATATTATATTAATCTATTAATAAAACTTTATTTATTAATATATTATTCAATTAATATTCATTAAATACCTTATGATATACCTAATAAAACCGTAATATATTACTCTATATTTATTAAATTGTCTGCTTATGTTTTATACTTACTAAAGTATCCTATGTATGAAATAAATCAACTAGTTGACAATCAATATATATTTTGTGGTGATAATCTTTCAGGGTAAACTATTAAATTATTTTATAATCATATCGTCTTTATGTGTAAGCTATATACTAAGTCTGAGACTAAAATTTTATCTGAATCGATAAAAATTTTTTTGATTATTTTTTTTTTATTTATCTTTTTTTACTTCTATTAAACTAATTAGTATCAATTCTCTACTTCAGTAAACATTGTGTTGTGCATATAGTGAATTAAGTTCAAAATCCTTTATAATTTAAAGAAACTATATAATTAATAATTTATCCGTCCATTAATTTTATACTTCACTATACTCGCATCTATAGTTATATATATTTATACTTCTCCCCAATAATATTTAACCTTTATTTTTATTATTTCTAACTTTTATGGTATGTTAAATAAGACGTTAAGTGAATCTCCCTATAATTTGGAAAGATTTTTTACCTCAGCATTTATCTACTCTCATACATCTTTCAGCATAGCTCTGTTATGTTGAAGCCTTGACGAATATTCGCCTCTCATATCTCTCAAATATTAATCTTCGCTTCCACTCAATGATTGTTTGCGTCCTGTTGAGAGTGTAGTTACTTGAATCTTCGCCTCCCTTTATGAACGTAGGCATTTTCGCATGCTCGTTGTGCTGCACGTATATTACAATTAAGATTCACTGAAAAAGATGTGCATTTTAACGGATATAATCGCATCGTATCTATTGTGCGTTCCCACCATCACAACAACTCTTCCTTAGGTAAAGTACCTCCTTTTTCTCCGAGTACCTTTTTTTTCGCGGTCGAATTATTTTTCCAGATCTTCACTTCATTTTATATCATGAGCTACCTTTGAGAATTATACACTCCGCTGCCATCTTGACTCGTCATTAAATCATATCTAACTCCCTCAGAAGTGCTTCTTCCTGCGACATGATTTTCCCTAAACAGTCATATATCCTCTATGTTTTCTATCTATCCGACCTTTTAGACGTTATCCACGACGAGTTCTTAACTTCTAACCTCGAGAAAAACTATTCATTGCATACCTCATCATGGTCAGAGTCTGGACCTCCACCACACCACACTTTTAATTTTTCTTCTTTTTCGTCCTGCCCACGTATACAGTTGAATCTTTCATTCGAACAACCTGCACATTTACAAACTGAATTTAATCTATAACTTTCTTTTCATACATTCTTCTGATTAGCTGAACATGAATAGTTTCGATCAGACGTCTTCATCAATGTGAGAAAACTTTTGTTCCTTCGGTTAATACAATTTATCTCCGTTTCAATCTTTGTATCATAATAAACTGATTAGTCTTAAGACTATCTATCTCTTACTTATTATTTTTCACCAAAAATATAGTAGATTCAATGAACTAACAATACTTAGTTATCTTTTTTTAAACGTATGCTGAATATCTTATCCAATAACTGTTTCCTAAAGAACCTAATCATGCACGTGAAGTTTTATAGAGCGAATGTAAAATGTAATCTACAAAATAATTAAATAAAATACTCTCAAGACGCGACGTGTTTGAAACAAGTCAAGAACATGTTGCATAAATATTGACATAACCAATGGAGTGAGGATGGAGGGAGTAGGGAAGGCTGCAACATAAAGATGTTATTAATTATTCAATACCGTAAAAGCATACTCTCTCATATCCCCCCAACAAACAATCCACAAACCCAATATGATATATTTTTGTTTTCAGAAGTTAGATTTCATGTTCCCACGTGGTAACGGTCCGTATTGACGAATACAACACATAAAGCGGATTGCATAGTTTTCAATATCATTACTATAGTATAATCTAGGATTGTTATAATACTACATATTATATACAAGTTACTAATTCACTCTAATAAAATGTCCTTCTCCTTTTAACTTTTTTATTAAGAGTGAGTATAAAATAGTTATATATCAAAACAACAAATATATACTAATATATAATATACTATACGATACGAGTACTGGTTTATGTTTAAATAATCATAATAATAATTATCATTTTATAGTAAGTATGTGCTTTCTTTTCTTTGTTTTGTTGCGTCCAACTTTCCTCATTATATCATTATCCTCGTTGGCATGATCCCACATTCGTTCCCGCCATTGCGGTTCATCCAAACCAACCCTTCTTTGACTAGGCGTTAGAGGTGTTCTGAGGGCTACCTGGATCTTCAGGACTTTCGTTTCTCCTTTTCTTTTCAGATCTCCATCGTCTCCGGTTACACTCAGATTCTTTCCTCCGTCTCTCCACTAAGCTGTGTATAGAAGAAGCAAAAAATTTCTATTATTGATTGAGTGATAAGTTTTATCAAACAGCAACAATTCTTCTATCTGCTCTAGTGATGCGTCCTACCTTTTAACAACAACCTTCATCTCTTCTCTTCTTCATGTCAAAGTTAGTGATGACTCCCGTTCTAAAACATAGATATGCTTTTTCCAATTACAATCTAACAATTCATCAACTCTCCTATCGACCACCACCTATAACACTCTGTCGTCTCATCTCCTGAACTCTTCCTCTCGTGCCGCATGCTGCTTCTCAAAAAAATTACGGTGGGGTTCCGGGATAAGAATGACCAAAAGAGGCCATCATCTCTCTTCCCATCTCTCCCATGTTTTCCTAGTTTACCGGAATATCAGCCATGTCCGCTTTATTTCCTTTCCTACATAGTTACCTGAGTGTACCATTATAGGTGATGTCAATCAACTGGCATTCTTTTCAATTTCTCCTCCCATTCTAAATCGTGAGCATCTTCCTCCCCTATAGGATGCGTAGCCAAGGCCATTGTCAACTTTAGGCTGAATGAAATACTAACGGAGATTATGTTCACGATGAGCTTCTTATGAAAATAAAGAATTATTTATACACTCCAGTTGGGTTTATATTTATAATCCTTAAAAAACATTCATTGAGAGCGACTGTAAGTTAATCCACTCGGGAACAGAAAGGATATACAGAAGAACGCAAGTACTTTCCTGGATGATAACTTGATATTCTCACCTTTCACATAGAAACAGTTCGGTGTTGAAGTGGCGAACCCTTCAATGCAATCACTATTAAACCAACCGAAAATTCAATTAAGATCTCTCAATTAGCTCATCTCATCTTTCTAACCCTCCTTTATCCTCCTCTGCGAGTAAAGAGCCTACCAAGGCAAGATTCATAGAAGCCACTATAAAAATGAGACATTACTTTCTCTTAAATATAACTCCTTTTCCTTCTTCTATGTCAGAAGAAGCTACGGTTTAATAAGTAAAGGCTCCTCAACTAATCTCAAAAACTGAACTTCTCTCCGGATCTCTTCACTCTTCTTTCTACTGGGTCTGTTCTTTGTATCTTTTCGTTCTCGCCATGTGATTGTTCAATTCTATATATTTCTTTCATTCTTTTCCTTATTTTTTTCTTATGTTTTTTTACTTAAAAACAATAATAATCATTCAAATTCATCATTGGGCTCCGAGGCCCATATACGATATCGTCAACCTTA
>JABUQX010099092.1:12500-15000 GCA_015478945.1 Trachelipus rathkii
AATTAATTTAAATGTATTAAATTTTCCATTTTCAAATAGCAAATCGTAAAAATTTATTTTTTATTTTGTTGTTATTGTTACTCTGAACCAAAAACATTCTCTCTTCTGAAAATATGGTCAGACAACTTCTAGAGTAGACTTTTCAGATTTTCTTCTTTTCAAAATATAATTTCAAGCTTTCCTTCTTCTCACTCTCTCTCTCTCTCTCTCTCTCTCTCTCTCTCTCTCTCTCTCTCCTCTATATATATATATATATATATATATATAATATATATATATATATATATATCTATATTCTCTCTATATATATATATATATATATATATAATAATAATAATATGTAATATAATAATAATGATAATAATAATATATATATATATTTATATATATATGTATATATATGATATATATAATATATATATATATATATATATATATATATATATATATATATATATATAATAATAATAATAATAATATAATATATATATATATAATATATGTATATATATTATATATATAACATATATATATATATGTTCAAATAAATTTAAGTAGTCTCACCGCCCATTAAAGGCATAAAGAGAATGTAACTGAAGTGCAAGGCAGCAATATAAACGATTTTATGCTCTGAGATTCACCCACAGTTTCACTGTAATCGTTTCGAGCATGCTTTTGAAGGTGACGTTTAACTGATTGAAAATATCATTATTTAATCGCCATGATTCTAACTCTTTTGTTTCAAATTTACGCAATGTGTGTATAATATTTTCCATTCATTTGAATTATTATCACGCAAAAATAAATAAGAGAATTTTATCTTAACATTATGAAATTTGTTATGAATAGATCGTTTCTATATAATGTTAGCTCTTGCTAAGCATGAGGCAACAGGGTATAGGAATGCTCCTCTGATATATAACATATATATATATATATATATATATGCTATATATATATATAGCAATATATAGCAATAATATATATATATATATAACTACTATATAATAACCTTATAATAATAATATATATATATATATATATATATATATATATATATATATATATAATATATATATATATATACCCCTCTGCTATATATATAAGTTCCTAAAACAATCTAAATAATAAATGACAATTCACTTCCAAGCCAAAACTTTTATATTTGAATTTTATTTTTTTAAATTTAAATTTGTGAAATTTTCATAAAGTCGCTTTTGTGGACTTTTTATTATGTCCTAAATGTTTTTTTTCAATATATATATCCTCCGCGTAGCAGTTGGGTTTTTTCTACCTGGGGGCAAGAATTAAAACTTGACTGCAAACACGTTGGTGGCGCTGGTTTGGGATAGCCGGCCTTAAAGTTCGATTTCCTGTGGTCCCCCCGTGTTACCCCCTGCATAGGGGATAAAGCACGTTAAAAGGTAGTTATATATATATATATATATATATATATATATATATATAGTCTATTCATCTATATATATATATATATAATATATATATATATATATATATATATATATCTTTATATTTATATATATATATAATATATTTCTACAAATAGAAAAAAATAATAACTATATATATAATATATATATATATATATATATATATATATATATATATATAATAACTGCTATAACAATAACTTAATATATATATAATGTAAATATAACTATATACATTACCGTGCTATAGATTAACAAAAGATATAATATTTTTATTTAATGGAAAGTTGAAGAGAATTCGTAATAATCCCAGATCAAATCTCCAAAAATACATTTTCTTATTTTGCTTAATCCCTTGGGAATGATGACGTAGCCAGCAATAGTAGTAATATATAACCAACAACCAGCAATATAACCTTCTTATGTAATAGCCCAATAACCAATAACAATATCAATAATATATAACAACAATATATATATATAACCATATATATATATGTATATATATATAATATATGTATATAATATATATAATATATATATATATATATATATACTATTAATATATATATATATATATATATGTATATATATATAATAATAATAATATATATATATAATATAATAATAATAATAATATATATATATATATATATATATATATCACATGTGGCTAAAGGAAGTTCTGGTGTCCACAATTACTCTTTATATTTAAATTCATCGACTTTCTCTCCACCCAACCTCAATTTATCATACTAATTCCATATAATTGATGCGTTAAATTGAGCAAATAAAAATTGCTTCTAGAGAAGTTTGGTTGAAATATTATATTTTCCACAGCTTTGGTTAAATGTGATTAAAGAATAATTCCTTTCCACGCCATGCTTAATCTTCTTCTGTGTGTTATTATCTAGCAGGTCCCTGGTGTTTCAATCATAGAGATTGAAATTCTAATTACTATTGATCTGATCTACCATCATTACTTTATCTGGAAGCACACACACACACATACATACACACACACACACACACACACACACACACACACA
>JABUQX010099092.1:35000-36177 GCA_015478945.1 Trachelipus rathkii
TATATATATATATTATAAATAATATATATTATATATATATATAATATATATATAATCCAAACTGGTCAACTTGAAATTTATATGCAGCAATGACAAATGGAAAAATGAATAAATGGCCGAAAACACAATGTGTGTGTTTTTTTAATAAATACTAACTAATGGGATGATTTGTAAACCGGAGATTTCATGATGAAAACATCTGTAAATTTGCCCATGACAACAAACAAAAAAGACAAGACAAAAAAAACAAGACAAATCAAATTTTTGTGTTACCAATGTAATCTATAAATTTTTATCCCTTAAATTAAAAAAACATAAAAGTTTTAGTGGAGATCTTCTAGATTTCAAAACAGGATATGTTTTGATTTGTCCATGATACTCATATTCCATGTTTAAATTCAAGAATATAAATGATATTTTTATATGCACTTCACGATCTCAAAAATATCTGGTCAGACATCGTCTATACATTGTGATTAAGAAACTTACAATATAGTCTTAACGAAGATTTATTTTTTCGAAGAACACAGTGACGCTCAAAAGAAAGAAGAATTGTTTATTAATTGCATCATCTTTTGAAGGAGAGAGAGAGAGAGAGAGGAGAGAGAGATGAGAGAGAAGAGAGAGAGAGAGAAGGAGAGAGAGAGCGAAAGAGAGAGAGAGAGAGAAGAGAAGAGAGAGAGACGAGAGAGAGAGAGAGAGAAAGGTCGAAAAAAGTCATTAAGTTTCGTCAACACTCCAATCTTTAAATTAAGAAGGAAATTTAGTAAAGGAAGCCCCAGAAACATGATGGTGAAGCCTCAGCAGGAATCTTATCAATAATAAAGTTACAACCTATTATTGATTAATTATTATTATTTATTATTATTAATTATTATTAATTATTATTAAATTATTTTATTATTATTATTATTTTAAATTATTATTACATTATTATTATTATTATTATTATTTTATTTAATCTTTTATATTATCTTTAATGTATTTAATTTATTATTATTATTATTATTAATATTATTATTAAATTAATAAAAATTATTATTATTATTTAATATTATTTATATATGTATATTAATATGAAAAGTATACGTAAAAATAAAAACCATATATATTCTATTAAACAACAAAAAAACGATTCAATTTCAAATATATACAATATTAGCACGAAAGTTAAAAA
>JABUQX010099093.1:0-20582 GCA_015478945.1 Trachelipus rathkii
GTAATCCAAGAACAGCATGAGATCTTTGATGAAATTTGATACTATTGGTTGATCAAATCACCCACATTGTGACATCTATAATTGAACAACTAACTTCTTAGGCACATTAATCTAGTTGAGATGACTGCATCTTTGACATCCAGATTGAATAGGTATTCCTCCACATCATACACTTATATAACAGTGTCACTGGGCCATCTCTCCACTTCCAATCGTGGGAGATTGCCAATCATGATCTCGGAATAAATTAAGTTGCATTAACTAGCAGTGGAATTTTCTATCCTTTCTTAGGATCTTTCGACAAGGAAATAATATTTTCCTAGAAACAACAATGCTGCTGTATATTCTCAACCAATGAAGTTGGGCATTATTCTGACCACAATCTTCATCCAGTCCCTCTCTACACTCGCTAATGCAATTTTGAATATTTTTCGGATTAGTTACCTATAAAGCTTATGGCACCACTTGCAGAATCTTTTAATAATGGTTACAAAGATCCTGGTACATAACCTACAGATGCATCTCCCGTGGGCATTGTAAAGTGTCTTTTCCTTATTGATCAGACAAACACTTTAAGCTTTTACTTAATGAGGCCATTTGAGATTGATCTAGAGTTTTGCAAGATGGTGTCTTCAAGTGCCCGTACGTTTTTACCCATTTGCGTAGAGGTCTGAAGCACCTCCACTACAGCGTCGATTTCCTCTTGGCCATGCACCGTTTTTCCATAGGGTAAGCATAATAAATGCGGTATACGTTTTATACTTCTTGCCCTCTAACTATGTTTTTTCGATTTGATAAATTTCTTTGAACCTATTTTTTTGTTGCATCCAAAATTTTATTATTTTTGCTCTTCTCGGACAGGAGCCAATTGAAAGACTATGTTGAGCATCTACGACAACCTTTATGCTTTTTGAAATCTGCAACATATAAGGATAATTCTGATTAATATTATCTGCGTTTGATTACACTTGAAAACAATAAAAAACACAGACAAACATACTCAAAAGAGCGCCCAAAGCCTAGATGTTGAGTGAGGCCACCTTGGCTCGTTGAAAAATATTTAAACTAGAACCTGATCAATACTATAAACTGCAAAAACCAAAACAAGATGGTTGAAGTCTATCACAAAATACGCAATAACAGAGTTGATGAAGAGGTGTTGAGAAATAGAAAGCACCACCTTTCATTTCAATATTGTACAAAATTGTATGAATAGTGGCTTACAAGGAAACTTTAAACATCAGAAGGGACCTGCTTCTCCATCCCAAGGAAGACCCAATTGCCAAATTTCCTAAATTAATAAACGACCCTCTTAAAAGTTACGGGGTAAAAAGATATTTAGGAGGGTCAAAACCTTGGACACAGCTGGTATAACAACGATCTTTGTATTTTGGCATTGCATTAATCGAAAATTTTGCTAGTTTTTAGCTTATCTGTAAGAGGATTAAAATGATATCCAAGAACCTTATCTTCTGACTCCTGATGTGCCTATTTACCCTCTTCTTCCATAACTGCTCTTAATTGATCATTATTAGAGTCCCAACTTCTAAGGATGGAAACCACCATCTTCCATTCATTTGTTGCATTCATGATTAAAGTTCCTTCAATTGTTGTGGATCATTGCCACATAATTAAATTACCAACAAAAAAAATTATTCAAATAGAATCTGAGTACATATTGCATCATTCCTTATAAGACTTGCGGCAATGTATGCTTTGAAATATAATGAGGTCATGAAAGGTGAGGAGTGAAACACCAAACAACCAATGGTTGAGGTTCTCGATAAGCCCTTAATTGCAAAAGTCTCAAAAGCGATTCGGTTTCGATTAGATTTTAACTTTAAATTCTGAAGTGATGCTGCTTAAACTGATAGCATAGACTAAACTGATTTGATCTGAACCAGAATAAATGTCCTAATAAGGAAGACATAAGATCTGGTCCAGTATAGGCTGCCTCATCATTAAAGATGGTAAAGAGTTTAATGAGAAACAAGTTTAAACTACAGCGGCTCCTACCTTTGCTGATCACCTTTGTTCATTCAGTTTTTCTATATATAACAGGTACTCGTGAAGGAAACCCATAACTTATAATTTTATGCTCAGAGGGATGAGATAACTTTGAACTGCGCAATAATATCATCAGACTAATTGTGGCTGAAAGATATTCATCATAGGCTTTAACTAACATCCTTTCTTTCTAATTATTCAATGAACTCTATTTTAAGTACTGGGAAGAGCAATGTTTATAGTTGAGGGCAATCAAGGGAAAGTTTATATTCAATCCATGGAAATCTATATTGATATTCCAGTCTTTGAACTTCTTTCACCACCTTTGATTTTTCAATCTTGCTTTCAAATTCATTTCCTCACGATTTTCATTATTAGCCATATACTCAATACCCAAGGCACTCCAATTTGAAAACATGTCTTGTTCTAATCCTTGCTCTACCTCTGAATTAGTAGGTTATTTCATCTAAGGATAAAAATAAGAATGTTTCATATACCAAACGCATTAACCAAAGTATGGTTAACCTGCAATTAATTTTGACTTGTAGTATTCTTGATTTGAAGTATGATATATGATTTAGAACGCACATCGTGGTTCTAATTTATTTGATTTATTGTATATAATAATACGTAATGTTTCTCAAAATGGGAATATTTTAGAACCATCTCTAATTTACAAAGCAGATCCAAATCATACCATTTAATCAATTCCTAGCCCTGAAGGAAATACTCTATTAATATTCAAAATGTTCTATCAGGGCATCAAATTCGAAAAAATGTAGTTATTAGACTCTGATATAGCCAGATTATCAGCCAATTTGTACAGACTGTTAATTTCTCACTACATTTTTAGCAGCCTGATCTTACGAACTTAACTCATAACTTAATTGAAGATCCTCATCATCAACCAAGAGAAGGCTTAAGGGTGAAACAAGACTGGTAGATAAATACACTCAGAACAGTCTCTTTCAAATGCGGTGGTAATCAAACCTAAATAGGTTTTTAATATCGATATTGAGTCTTTGATGATTTCTCTACAAATATATTGAGTTTGTATAACAAGCACTCTTTAGGACAAGGTAGACCTCTGTTGAGCCACAGTCGTACTATGGCATCGAACTGAAGCTTGAAAACTTTTCCTCTACCAACCTATCTCATTATAGTAATTTGATGCAACAAAAATATAAATTGTCTTGGCTTTAGCTAAAACTAAGACACACGTTGTGTAGAGTTGAACTTTTTCTATGCTCAATAGAACAGTAATATGACTCTTTTACTTGCAAACTTCTAGCGACTGAAAGAAAAGTTGCCTTCCTTCAAGTCCAGGGGTACACTTGATCATGTGCAGCAGTTTCAAGTATTCTGAACATTGCCGATCAGATTATTCCATATACACCTTTTAAATTCTCAAATCATACGTTTGAATAAACACTGCAATTTGTCAATCACTAATTGACCTGGGAAGAACAAAACTTACAGATTTTTGAATAACTTTTAGATTTTAGAAGTGGGAGAATCACATACTATGAGAATACTTCATTTCACCAAACCTTTATTAATTATGAGTTTTGAAATTCTGCAAAGCAGGAATTTGGAGTCAAGGGGTCTTCGTTTTTTACAATTTGTCCTTTTTGATCTTCAGTATATTTTAAATTTGATAATTAGTATCCGCAACGTGATCTACTTTTTATTAAATTTCGAATTACACGTATCTCACTGGGGAGTGAACTTACTTGAAATTTTTGACCTTGTATTTATGATTGAGGTCATTTAGCATATATTTTTGGTCACTGCTATCTGTAGCTGTTATAATATCTTGACTTATTAATCAGCTCGGTATTGCGTACTCAACCTTGCGATGTCAATTCCTTTACTAACCAATTAGGTAATTTTTGATAGAACTATGTGGCTAAGTACTACTAACTCTTCTGTAGACTCCTCAGATAATATTTGAGGTTATAACTCTCAAGTCATAATTATATTAATGTTTTGATATTCATTTAAGTAACTACCTATGTCCGCATTTATCTACGTTGGTTCTAAAGCAGGTTTAAAGAAATCTATTTTTTAAAGATTTTCTATCAACTGAGAAAAGTTTCGTCTAACATTCTTTTAAATCTAAAGTTCAAGAGCACTTATCTATTAATATTATTGTCCCCACTAATGGTAGAAAAGACTTCTGAATCAGGAGGAGTATGCATATCCCTTTAATTTATTTTTTTAAGCAGTGAAGTTTAATTTGAACAATTATTTTATAAATTTCTGTGTCAAATTTAAGGAACTCTTAAATTTTGGAATGAAGGTTTTATAAGCAAATTTATCAGTTTCATTGCCCTCAAAGAAACCACAATTATAGCTCTAAGAACAGATTCACTCAAATGAGAGCAGGTATTTTTTTGAGGGGTTGAATGATCCCCTTTAGAATTTAATTCACTTAATTTTGATTTAATCGAGCCATTGGTACTGAATCTGATTACACAACTCCTCATTATGATACTCAGGAATGAGGGAGTTATTATTAATCGTTTAAATATTTTATTATAATATTTGTAATCATTCTGTTTAATATTTTTTAACAAGGACTCTACTTCTTCCACAAGATATTTTACATAAACTGCATCTTTAACTTTATATTATCTGTAGGACTACTCTCTATCTGACTAAGATAAATATCTACTTGTGCCGTGAGGGATGAAATGGCTTTTTGTAAGGTTTTAGATTTTTTATTAACTTTATCAGACATTTTGTATCTCTGGGTCAGACATTTCGCTGAAATTTGGCTAGAATGACCTAAGGACAAATGAACCTTGAAGGAAAGATGAAAATGAAATATGGCTTGACCTACCACCAGGCCAAACTATTTGATTTGAATTTTTGAAAAGGTCTAGAAGACCAAAAATGAGTTTAAATTTGGAAGTTGAAATATCTCAGATCTAAGTTTGAAATGGAATTTTTTTGAGGAAAACACTGAAAGGGAATGGTTAAGCAATGATGCATTGCTTCTCTAACTTTCATACCAAATTTTGAATTAAATAACACTATGGACTAACTAAACTTAGGACAAAAACGCCAATAGGTTAGTCTCGATAGGCCCTGTGGCCTCTACCGTCTCTAATATTTTCATTATGTTTCAAATAACCGTTAATTTTGTTAATTTTGTAACTAATTACACAAATATCATAAACTACAGCAGCCTCGGAGCATGGCTAGATTATAATTTTGCAATATTGATAGGCCACGGTTATCAAGAACTTGCAACAAACCCGTTCGTTTGGACCTATATAGATTACACAATTGAACGAAAATTTAATCTAAAGGCCAAAAAATTTTTTTAATTATATTTGAGTTTAAAAATTTATATATTTATAAAATTAATAACATATATATATATATACTTCAATATCACTATATATTATATTATATATTATATACTAAATATTATATTTCATTTAATATTATATTATTATATATAATATATATACTATTATATAATTACTATATTATAATACTATACTATATATATAATTACTACTATATTAATATATACTATACACTAATTATATACTACTATTTATATAAATAGACTAGCAATTGTGACTATGCTATATAAGTCTTACCCTGTGATTTTGTGTTTTTTCAAAGAATTTTTTTGCTTTGATGTGGTAGTTCCTTGGAAGCCCCTAAGTATTACACTTTCAGGCCTTGTGGCGGTAGTCAATTTAGCACTTTCACATAACTTAGTATAGAGTTAAAATGGTACAATTGCATAGATAGCTATAGCAACGAGATATGTACGAGATAGACATGACTAGTTGAAATATCGTTGAAAATGAAAATTAAGACAATTTACCTCCATACCCTTAAACATTTTTGACCTTATTACAATTTGACTTTTTCACTAAGCGGCGACAAAATAGAACGCCTATTGACACAGTCAATGAACCCTATTCTGTTGCTTTTCGGCGTTTGATTTTGAATTCTTGGCAATTTATACCCAATACTTTGGCAAAGGTTACAAAATCCACTTAAATATAACGCATAATTATAAATCTTTAACAGCATATTATGACTTTTATATGCCTTATCCATCTAATACGGGACTAAATACATAATAAACCATAGATCATAAGTGAAACAGTATCATAATTAGCTTTTTACCAAGGAAGGATTGGCATCCGAAAAAATCAATTTGATTTTATCTAACTGATTTTTTCTCACTTAGATCTTTTTTGCTCAAAAAAAATCTATCTAATTTTTTGCTTTTTTTGATTTTTGGCTTTTTACTATATATTATTTTTTAATTTTTTTGGGTTATAGTTAAGTGATTATTAATTTTTTTTATTTTTTTCAAACATTTTAAAGAAAAATCTTAAAAAAAAAACTAGAATTAATACAGTAATCATTCCCATATTTAATCCTACTTCAAATTTCTACACTATAAAAAGGTCAACCAAAGATCATGTTTCAATAACATGTTTCTTTTTTCTGATGTACATTAACTCTAATATTCATCAAATTACAAAATGAATCACTCTTCCTAGGTTCTGTGTTTCATCCTGTGTCATAGTACCTTATAAGCCATTATTTTAAGATTTGAACTCAATTAATATGGCCTAAGGCTTAAACATAACTACTTAATTGACAAAAAAAAAGTTTGTTTACAAACTATATTTTCTCGTGACGTCACGATTCTCAAAAAATCCAAAAAATCGAAAAAAATTCAAAAAAATCAAAAATTGCATTTTTTCTCAAAAAATTCCAAAAGATTCCCTCAACCCTGGTTTTTTACATTCCTTAACAATGAAAACCAAATATAGCAAGAGGATATATTAAGTGGATGTATATAATAGTTTTTATACCAGACGTCTTTTAACTAACCAGGCAACCAGTTGTTTCTTTTCAGACTTTTCTCCGGGGGTTGCTTTACAGAGATTCGGTAGGGGGCACATAAGACAATATAACCTAATTTTACATAAAAATAAGCGCATACAGTTATTCTTGTCACCTTGTAGCTATATCTTTAGTCTTAATTAGATTACTGGCTTACTGAAATAGTAAATACTCCCGAAATAATAACCAAATCTTTAGTTTTGCCATCTATTTGTGAAATTTATTGGGAAGTTATGAATAATAATAATAACATAAAGTGGCTACGAAACTATTATATATTGAGAGAATATTATATGAATAGATATATATATATATATATATAATTCATAAATTATATATACTAATATATATATATATCATATACTATAATATACTATATATATATTTATAATATAATTACTATATATATATATATATAATATCACTTATACATATCATATATATATCATATATATATATGTATATAATTACTATTATATATATATATACCCCATTAAAGCATTAATAGACATTTTAACGGTGTCTTTTATGTGTATAAGTATTATTACTATATATATATATAATTATATATAAATATATACTATACTATTATATATATATATATTTACTATTACTATATATATTATATAGATATAATATATATGAGTAATTATGGACCTGTTTCAAATAGGAAATATGAATCTTGTGGTAATAAAAATACATACTATACTACTATATATATATCCATTATATATATACTAATATTATAATAATATCTAACATACACTATTTTACTTATCATATTATAAGTTTGCTAAATTTCCACATTTGATATATTCTGTACAATATGTGTGTGCGCAAAAAACGGTCATGAAATAATATATATATATTATATTATCATATATATATATATCAGTGGTTGAAAGCCTGATTGCAGAACGAACTCGTTCCCATACTTGTACTTAAGTACCATTTTTGGAAGTACTTGTAACTTGACTTGTACTTGGGCCTTTTGTACTTGGTACTTGTTGCTTGGTACTTGCAAGTATTTTGGCATTTTTAACTCAAAATATTTTCCTATTTTCTTTTTATCATTTTCCAACGTTATTTGATATTATTATTTTTTATAAATGTTTTCTAAATAAATTATCCATTTATGCAATGTCGAAGTATGTCATTATTATATTATTATATATATATACTATATATATATTATATACTTATATATATATAAATTATATATTACTATATATATTATATATTACTATATTATACTACATTATATTAATATATATCTTATTATTACTATATATTACTATATATATTCAGAACCACTTTTTATTCCCCAAAGACTTGGTGGGGTTAAGGTGCATATCGTATACATGTATCAGAAACAAGAATAAGTAGGTAGATTAAGTAATTATGTTTACAAGTCGAAAAGAAAGTCCCCCAGCCTTACCTACCTTTATACCTTTTATTAAGAAACTCTCGCCCGCACGAGAAAATCCACCCTAAGAGCTTCACGGGACCGCGGACGGACCTCACTATGACATCTCGACGCCAATGTGGGGTTCATCCCTTGGGACCAAGTGGCCACAACCCATCACCTTATCCAAAAACCTGCCACTTCTCACTCCTATTCTATGCACTTTTTTCTCGCCCCTGCCAACTCCTACATTTCACTTCTTCCAGGCATTCCTTTACTGGCCCAATCCACTTTTTCTTCATCTCCCAGCCAGTCAGTCACTTCCCAACACACTCACCACTCATACATCCGCTCAACCAACGACTATCACCATTCTTCCGCTCTTATGACCATCAAACCATCATAAACTATTTATTTCATTCTCTAGGTAATAAACCCATCTTTTTTCATACCATACACCTCTGTAATACGTTCATTCCTCATTTTTATCAATTCTTCTCACACTAACACGCCCTAGATCTGTCCATACTGAACACATTGTACTTTAATTCTATACCTCTTATTCCAGACCCATAGTCTCACTACTATCATTAACACAGGTAACAACTTACTATCACGCAAGACCACTTTATGCCGCACTCAAGCGACTTGGTCTCATTTAATTCCACCAAGTGATTTAATCTCAGCCACCAGCCTCCTTCCCCTCAAATTCACAGTAATCTTACTATCATACACCGGCACTCATCCGTTCCCTCTTCGCTCCAACATAATATATATAGTGACTAAATATTCTTAATAACCTCCAGTCATACTTGTTTCCAGCTGCCTCCACCATTCTAGCATAACTTCACACCGATGAACTTTCTTCACTCATAACCATAACCTCTACTCCTGATCTACGGTTTACTTTCAAACCCAACTCACTTTATACTTACACCCCTCCATAATCTTTCTACCAATTCTCTTCAAACTCTCTTCATGATTTCACCCCTCAAAACCTATATTATAAATATATATATATCTTAATATATATTAGTATATATATATTATATAATATTATATAAATATATTATTATATATATATATATATATATACTTATACTATACTTATATATACATTATAATATATATAACTACTATACTATATATTAATATATAATATCATTATAATATCATTATGCGTGCCGCCAACCTTACCTCATAGGGGCAAAAAATTAAATTATGAGAAAACTTTGCAACGATCCACCCTAGAATTTTTTCCATATCATCAGTCACTTTTTATTCTCCCCCAATAACGTCACTTCTCTCAGCCAATCGATTAGGTCGATAAAGCAAACAGAGCTGGCCCATATGTATGAATTGTTTGTATTATATTTCAAAATGTTAATTTTCCGTATACATAATCAATATGATAATGCCTTTTTTAGCTTAACTAAGTTATCAGATTATCGCGATTCTAGAATATCTGGCATATCGTCTGTCTTATATGCGGACTAACAATTTACAAAATAAACTTTCTTGTTCATCCTCCATCTTTTATGGCCATAATATTTATTGTCTATCTATTCCTGCATAACTTACACTCCCCCGTTCTGCAACATCGTTTACTTACATAACTTTCAAAAACCCGATTGTGCAATTTTGTCTTCCTTTCTGAAAAGTTTCATACTATTCTCCATTCAGAAGGATGCTATATTCAAGCAATCTCTGTTTTTTATTGAAAATACGCTCACACATATCTACATGATTTCCTGGTTAATGAAGTAATCGATATCTGTTCCTTAAAATATTTGATACACGTCTCCTGGCAGACTGAACATGTTACCTTTTTTTAACAATTTCCTCAGACATCTTAATTTTCTAGACAGCTTTCTATCCATTTTTCACATTTTGTTGTAACTGAAAACAATACTCCTCCATCATAAAAATGATACTGGCAGCATCACTTCAGTGTGAAAACGGTACAACAACATGATTGAAAGTTTTATGCAAAGGTCAATTGTGCTAGTATATTTCTCCATTATCAATCCTATATACAAGTTAAAGGTCTTTCAGAGCAATCATTCAGGATCGTGAACAGGACGATCTGTCGCAAAAGATGAAACGTAATCCAGGGATTTAACCATATTAAGACAAACATACTAAATAGACACATTATATCTTTTGATTCTACTTACTATCATTTGGCACCATAATTTAACAATTGTTTAGGGAAATTTTTTTAAGAACAATTAGAAGCTTTCGGCCATATCCACCTGTGCATGATGAACAACGGTCCTGGCTATCCGGGAAAATGTATACCTCGAGGAGGAGAGGAATTCCTCCAAGGATAAATTACGCCATAATATCGACACATTTCTCACCTTTAGAGCTTTGTCTCAAACTCTTTCGCAATTTCTTTTAGGAGTTTTCAAAGATGAAAAATCGAGGAGATCTAGTGTATTTCGATATCTCTTTTCTTTAACTATTTACCAAAAGATTATCACACCTCCTGTGCCAATTTAACAGTATTTTATTTTTTGGACAAATGATGAATAATCCTTTTACTTCCAATATGGAAAATGTCTCGTACCAAAAGACACTGACCAACTCGTCTGAATCCAAGTAATATATATATACTATTATAACTACTTTATATATATATACCTATATATTTATATATATTATATACCTATAGTATCATATTATATAATATATATATATATATATATAATCTAATACTATATAAGAAGACTGTATATATACTTAGTCTTCAGATATCTTCGCTTCATCATACTTACATTTCTATCTATTGAGGACGACATTGTGAACCAGCGGCTGAAATATTAAATTTTTTGTCTCTGAGTAATAAGGTCTGAAAAGTTTTATCAAACCACCAAATTCTATCCCCGTTGATTCTACAAACTCTTCTCAACTTTTCGCTATGATCGTTTCATGTGTTCTGGGTACCTCATATACGGCTCATCTAACTAGGTGTTGCCCCACTACCCGATTAATCGCTGGTACCCTAAACATTTCTAACCCAAACACGAAGTTCAATAATTTACTGGAAGTCTCTGATCTATCGTGTTCCGTGCCCAGTACACATTTGTCAGAGGAATTTTTCCATCCCAGTGTTATCCGTATATATGTGGTTCAATTAGTCAGTCTCTCTTGAACTTTTAAATATGTCTCTCTGCTATTTTTTCTTATACGCTTTCGACAGACGTGAGATTAGAAATCTTCAGTTTATAAACTATGTTTGTAAGGGTCTTCATTGACCGAGGCACTCAGCTGCGGTACGCAGATAATATCTCTAATCAGCATCATGCGTTCTACTGACTTTGCACTTATCAGAGTAGCCAAACTAAACCTAGGGTTAATTTACCTGTACCTTTGGCTCTCTTACTTTGGTTAGAAACGGTGGTTGTTATGACACATTGGACTAGTTGTTTATGACTATACTCAGAATGCATAGGCAACATGGATGTCACACGCTCGTGGAAGGTCTTCAAATTTCATTTGTATATTCGTTCCATTTAGGCGTCTATAATATCAATTTGGTATCCTCTGAAAATTAACAATCTTTCGTAATACAACTAAACATTTATTAGTTGAAGTATATTAAAAAACTAAATAGAAATTGTAAAAGAGTATTTTGAATGTTCCATTGTTTTTATAAACTTCAAACCTTAATCTTCGAACCAGAAAGAATTTATGGATTCTCAAATTCTGACTATACCTATAAATCTGACCTCTTGTAAATAAATTAATGATATAATTTCTTAGAAAGAGATTAATAAAAAGCAATAAAAGAAAATAATAATAATAATAATAATAATAATAATAATAATAATAATAATAATAATAATAATAATAATAATAATAATAATAATAATAATAATAATAATAATAATAATAATAATAATAATAATAATAATAATTTATAATAATATTTGAAGAGAAATTCTTTGAATAGAAATGCTTACTTCCCATTGTTTTATCCTTTTGCAACCTCAATGTTCTATCCACCTCTTCTTGTTTACGAATAGCCCTTCTCTTTTCTTTTTCTGTCAAAACATAATCTATACTAATCACTGACCCTTCTCTACTTTTCTTTCTTTGATTTTGGGTATAAGTTGAAGAGCGTCAGCGTGGGCGATATCAAAAAAATTGTTCATTTTTTTCCAGGGAATTCATTTTCTCGATTTTTTGGAAGCTCAGACTTCCTTTTGCAGTTCCTTACAAGCATCTTCCATTCTTGTATTGGACTTACTTCCAGTTTCTCAATGCTTGTTGTGCTGACACGTTTTAGTTGGGATTCGCGCTTTCTGTCAAAACACTTCTATTTCTCTTTTAACTAGTGAGTACTTGGGCGTAATTTAGGTTCACTTTACGCCATATTGGTAAACAGGACCCTTGAAGTCTGACCATTAGAAGGTAAGTTTTTGAGCCAATTAATTTTGACTTTCCATTGGCCCACCAAAATAAACAGGCAGCTTGTTCTCGTTTCCTTATGTAATGCGAAACAAAAAATCGCCACCTTATATCATGTAGTCAATAGAAAACTGAAGTAGACACTGAAGTTTGCGACTCATAAGTGCAGCAATAACCCTGCAAAGCTGACTCAATGTTGAGGAAAATGGAAAAGAAAACTTTCTTCAAACCCGTTCCCAATTTTATAAACATTCAAATGCTATGTTTACATTATTATTATTATTATTATTATTATTATTATTATTATTATTATTATTATTATTATTATTATTATTATCTATTATTATTATTATTATTATTATTAATTATTATTATTATTTTATTATATTATTATTATATTTATTAGAACAATGAGTATTTGCCTGAAAATAAAAAGGTAAGCAATGAGGTTATTGAAGCAAGGAAACGAACCATACATTCACATGTAATAATTCTGCAAATATTACACGTGCGATGCTAGTCACGTCATTAAATGATTGACATAATATTTTGGCAAGATTGGTCACACATTTATTACGCTTAGCCATTTTCTAACAATAACTTAGGAGGCTATGTCCTTTTCGCTGGTTCAAATTTCAGATACTTCCTAAAAATTTAAGGGCCACTGCTATTCATTATACATACACTATATTACTAAAATAATATATATATATATAATAATATTATATTATCTATACTCTCTATAATACTATATACTTATTTATATATACTATATTATATATAATATACTAATCATTATATTTACTATTACTATATATATATATCCTATACATTATAAACACTATCATATTACTATAGGCTAGAGATGCGTGATTCATTGGCATTTGAAGTTACTATACAAACGTTTATGGAGGGTATAGTCCCGACGGATTGGATGGGTCAATATTTTAGTACCATTTAATAATCAAGGTTCCCGAAGATATTATCTCCCAAAGACCCTATTAAACAACATTATTGATGTTGATAGGGTAAGTTTATCTCAAAGTATCAGCACTAAAATACTTTATAAAGAAGTAAATTTGGGGATAGAATAAGGTGCGTTTTAGAAGTGGGATAGAGGACATGTGTTGGATCAAATCTTGTACATTGAAACAAAATTTATTGAGATAATGAGGGAGGAGAAGATATAAATTGTATCTTAGTGCATTATTAATGGATTTTGCACATCAGGTCCGTATAACTGGTCATTAATTACGGGAATCTATGCGCAGGTGTTAGTGATATAAGGTGTTTGTTGTAAGCTTATGAATAGCTAATCAATAGTTAATGCTATGACACACAGTGAAGAGTGTAAGAACTAAATCAGGAGTCGAAAGTGATTATTCTTAATATATATAGCGCAGATGCAGACAAGGATTGTTGGTATGTCTCTCCTTGGCAGTCAATCTATATATGTGATTACGGTTACTGACAAAGAATTAGTAGGTAGGGTTGTGACAAGGATAGATGTTTAGATGATGTGCAGAATGGATTGAGATGTGGGGGAGGGGATTCCTTTTACCTATTATATGAGGATGATTTTGGTTTTGTGTGGCGAAATCTGAAGAGAGTTTGAGCAGTCACTAGTAGGGAGACTTTGGTAAGGTCGCCTGTAAAAGGACCAAGGGTTATTGAAAGTAATAACGTAGCATAAGAGTAAGGTTTATGGTCGTGAGTGAGGACACTCCTCAGTGAGGCTACAGTGGCGTATCCAGGGGGGAGGCCAGGGGGGCAGCTTGCTCCCCACCCCTAGAAGTGTTACTCTTCTATAGAGTCTACCTGCGGGAATTTTTTTGATTCCACCGACCCGTCTGGGTGGCCGTTTAAGTACGTTTATACGATATTATAATTATATTATACTATATTATATATAATATATACTATTATAATATTAATCTATATATATATATCATAATATAATATAATATATATATATATATTTTAATATTTATAATATATATATATATATACGAGTATATGGCGAGGGCTAGTTGCATTCGTCATTTTCTCACATTTCTGTTGCCGATACGAGGTCTTTCACTCATTTTATATGCTCTTTTATTTGTAGATAAGAACTGTGTTGTTATTCAATTTATGCTTTTTTAAGTGGTTGATATGTATATCTAAATTCTAGATTTTGTGTTCAACCAGTCGGACTTGGCAATTTTCTTTATATTATAGTGTTTTAAGCGTTCCAAAGTTAGCATTATTGAACCAAGTTATTCACTCCGTGACGCTACTCTATAATTCAACACCGCCTCAGTGTTAAGTTATAGTTCAATTTCGATCAGAAATCATGGACTATTGGGAGATCTAAGTGATCAAAGCAGAAGATTTACGACATAAAACTTTAATATATAAAGATGGTATTAAAAAACTTAAATATAAACGATCATGGAACAGAACCACGAACAGGACGATGTTTAGCTGACATTTTCATTTAAATACATTAAAATCTAAATAACTTTAAGTTCTAGAATATGGCTAACTTTAACAAAGTGAAAACAAGTATTACCGGCAAGACAATGCTTACTATTTAAACAAATCTTAAGATATCAAAAACGGAGGTCTAGTATCATAACTCTTGGATGGTTAAGGGAGAAGCAACTTGAAGGGACCACTATCGTTATTCAAAGACGGTTTGGTGATGGCTATGTACAACGCTTCTAAAATGTGCAAGTTGGTTGTTGATTTTGTTTGTGACAGTTTTGAAAAATTGGTGTAATTAAAGGTGTGATCTTTAGAGTGTGAATGGTCTCTTATAGCAGAGAGTGAAAGTGCATTAAGTAGCATGTTAGTTCGGGAAGAGACACTCCTATGTTCGTCCATTATTACAACGAGTTGGCGGGTAGTACTGCCAACATAGACGCCGTTTCAGTCGTCACATAGAAATTTATATACAAGAGATGAACTAAGTGCAGAAAGTGTTCCTTCTTTGTGGTGACAAAAAGAGGATGTTTTGAAAGAGGAGTTAAAAGATAAAATAATGTTTAGTTGTGGGTAAAAATTTTGTAATATGTAAGTGAGGTCCTTGCGCAGTTTCGTGTGAATATGTTAATAGTACGGTAAAGGCAGGTAAAGTTTAAGTTTTGGGGCTGTAAGTATCTGGGTATTTTGATTAAATTTGGAGGCTAGAAAATTATTTATATTTATAGATAAGGGAAGGGGGAAAAAAATTAAATCTAAAGAAACTCAGTAAAAAGTCAAACTCTAAGTGCATTAAATTGTAAGTGGAGGTTAAGTGAAAGGATCTAAAAATTAGTCCTAATACTATTGCAGTTAAATATACGGGGGATGTGACTAAAAAAGTTAATGCCGTGTCGTCCATGTACCTTTTGTAATGGGGGGGTTTGAACAAAGGGGGACAATTATAGCCAAATCTGTTCCTAATGGATTAGATAAGTATTTGCTAGGATAGCAATAAAGGGTGATCCCATGGCAAGGGAATTAATTTGAAGGTATAAAGTATTGTTGAAAAAAAAATAAGTATCACCAGTTTTTAAATTTGAAAGTCGTTTTAAATTGCTTTTAAATTACGTTTAACATCAAAGTGGTTTTTCATATGGAATTTATTAATAACGCCATTTATAAGCTTTTCAAGAACTGGCAAAGAGAAAGTCTTAGATATGTCATCAACTTAAAGTATTTATATGTCATCAACAAAAGGTATTTCTTCCTTTTTATAAATAAAATCTTTACGACTTACTTTAAGTAATGATGTTATTTTCTTTATTAAAAGTTTACTAATCTATTCGTTGGTTCCTGCTCTAAACTTATTTCAATCAAATAAATTTCCATGTATTAACATTTATTATGATTCCATTATGCTATATTGGTCGAAAAATCTTAACTTTAGCGAACACTTCTTATAAATGTTATTTCATCATAATATTTTTAGAACAATTGTTCTTAAAAAAATTAACATGAGAATCTGAATTAGTTATAACATGTCAAAAATACTCAAAAACTTGACTGTAACTATTACTTCAGGTATTATATCATTAATGCTACTATTCAACGCCCTGGCCTTTATCCGGTTTACAAATAATAATGGAACGATCGTCTTTAAGAGACCGTAAGGTGGCAAAATCGGATTCGGAAATCGGATAACAAAAAACCTCAGCGGCGTTAAATCTATAATAATGTTTATATATTGTCTGCTTAATCTTCTGGGTAATTGTATTGAAATCGGGGCACTTATCCTTTAAAAGGAAGTTACATAAAGTGACATAATATCGACAATCGCAGAACTCTGCTCGTGCAGCCCAGCAGTGTGACATTAGCTAAAACTCCAATAGAAAGATCGCGAAAGTTTCCACAAGTTGCTTTTTTTTATCATGTTAATTTTTGTTAATTTTTAAAAAAAATTTTTTTTAAATATTTTTAAGGGGTTCGAGCCGACGGAGGCCGAGAGACCCTGACTCTTTCCATCTTTGCTATTTAATCTTGGGTATTCCTTTAGTTAAAAAAAAATGTTATTGGCAACCTTGTCGCACTATTGCCTTGAAATAATCGAAAAAAATCGATTACATTGTTCGTTCGATATATATCGGTTAACTACCTTTTAAAGGACAAGTTCCGAAATCGGTATTAAATGGTTTGTAAACTGTATATAATACAGGGTTCACACTTTCTGGAAAGTCAGGGAAAAAAAATTGGTCAGGGAAAGTCAGGAAAACGTTTTAAAAATATGCTGAAGGAGTCGGGAAATTCCAAAAAGTCAGGGAAATTTAAATTTCAAAACTATGAAGAATGATCCAGTGGACAAGTTACATATTTTTGGATATATTTTTTTTTCCTTACTGTATAATTGTAGAATGAGAGATGTATTTAATAAGTGAATGAAAAGGATGGGCGAGGAATGACATTCCATAAATCTACTTCTATCCTGTTTCTTTCTATTTTTAGTTCACTATTACCTACTATTCTCCTATTCTGTTCGTAGAGGTTGTCCCAAGGTCATCCTTTCGATTGAAGGTGATTGGATATGGATGTATTTTAGACCGACTGTATGACTTATGACCTAATCTGTTTATATCTTTTTTCTTTAGGGAATTATAAGCTTTTTGAGGGTATATATTACAGGTCTCAAAGGTGGATTTTTTGAGTTTTGTGCAGTTGAAGTATTTATTATTTATTTTATAAATGAAACTTCAAGCAAAAAAAAAAGCTTAACTTTAACGACCAGTGGTTTGGACGTCAAAAAACTGAACCTTTGTTAATTTCTGTTCACAGATTTACAATGTCCTGTACTTATTAAATATTATGGAAAGATTTCTTAGTCCAGTAAAATCCTGCTAAGCAAACCAACAACTAGCTTTTTGGCAATTAGATTTACATTTTGACAAAACTTGAATGCCAGAACTGTGCAAATCAGATGACAGAAGGATATTAGAAAAGATGTCCTTCTGAGTATAACAAGCCTGTCCAAATGGCTCTCATGCATTGATCTAGTATGTTTTTTCATCAGGCCAGTATCCAGCAAGGGGAAACAAAGATTTGATTTATTGCTAGAGGTATTGTACACCAACCAATAAACGAATCACAGATTCTGTTGCTGAGAAAGAAAAAGGCACTAATATTCTACTTTGGGCAGTGAAGCTCATTCTACCCTTGAAATAAATTCAAAATATTTTTGGATGGTGATTGTCCTTCTAAGAGACTTGAATGAAGTTTTTTTGCTTCTATAAGGCACCTGAGAATGCAATGTTATGCGGATTGTGGCAAAGTTATTAAATTAGGATTGATTATTTTCGCATGAAATGCGCGCACAGTGGAAGGAGGGTTTTCTATAAATTAAGCAATTTTTAGTGGAGAATCTTGAAAGAAACATAGTGCTGATTTCTCAATAGGACAGTGGCACAATGCTATAGAGATCTCATGAAAAGTATTCCATAAAGGTTGCCTGATCACTTAAAAAATGTTTGACAATGGTAAGTAGCTGCCATAGGAGTATGAAGAAGCATCTCGAAAGAGTCAAAACAGAAAAGAAAAAGAAAGAGAATAAAAGGTTTGTAAAAAGAATATTATCCATACAGATCAATAAACTTGAAGAGCAGAGAAAGATGTTAAAACTGAAGGCTTTAAACAGAAGAAAAGACGCTATAAATCAAAAATTCAAATGCTTGAGAAAGAAAAAGTTATCTAATCTCCCCTATTTAGACTTTTGTGATTAACAGTGGACGCTATTAGCACCTAGGCTAATAATGTAAGCTTTTAATTTATTTCTTTTTGTATAAATAAAACTTTTCTTGGGAAAAATAAAAAGGAGTGCGTTGGACGGCTATTGGAAGGTATAGCCTGATTACTAAAAAAATAAAAATAATTTTTTTTAATTTGCATCATGCATGATGATGAACAATTTCTAAAGTAAATTTTTTCAATAATTTAATGTATGAACTGAGTAGATAGGCTGCAATAATAATTAATAGATATTTTATACACCAAAAATAACGAACACGCGAACACGCTGGTCAGGGAAAATTTGCAGATTTGGTCAGGGAAAGTCGGGGAAATCAAATTCAAAATTTTAGTGTGAACCCTGTAATAGCTATAATATACCAGTATTTGATTATTGTGCACCAGTTTGGTCCCTATTTTAAAGAAAAAAACATATATGCTGGACAGAGTGCAACGTAGAGCAACAGGCATAATTTTCTGGGTTTGAGGTAAAGAGCTATGAGGAACGAGGATGAAGTAGTTAGTAAGTTTTCTGTAAGTAAATGGCCGATTGTCTGCAGAAGGGGACATGTTTACAAGTCCTACAAATCATTTACATCTATTGATAATACGGAGACGCAATAAATTCTTCATAGTAGAGCACCGACGGAACCAGGGAATATTAAGAAAATTAAGAAGAAAGCATGCGATCTCTTGATATAAGAAAGCTTCATTCATGTAATAGGGGTAGTTTAAATTTTAGAAATGGTTGCCACATGGAGGTTAATCATGCATTTAAGAAAGGATTGGATAGGTATAAGTTGGATGGTGTTGGGGTAGTCAATATAGTATATGTTTTTGAGCTAAGGCGCAAATTGGCGTGTTTTTTTGTTAGCAGTAGTTATTAAGGTTAAATTGTATGATATTACTATAAAGTTATTAAAGCTTGTGATGTGGTTAGGAGTGCTTAATGGTTTTTTTATTTTATTTGTAGACTTTGGTTGTCTACTATGCAGTTATTGACAAACCTTTTGGTGTTTTGTGCGGATTTGGCATGAGCAATGTTTGATGATAAAGTGCTGTTCCTTTGACTGGGACAGTCCTGATAGGCCCATGTTGTGGCTTCTTAGCTGTCTTTTTATTTCAAATGTTTTCTCTTCTCGTCTCTCATCTATCGTCTTCTCTCTCGAGTCATCTCTCGTGCTCTCCTCCTCGATCTGCTGCGTTCTCGTCTTTTTCTCGTCTCTGCTGCTTCGCGTCGTCTGGCTGCTCGGTCTCTTCTCTCTCTCTCTCTGCATGCTCTCACATCTGTCGTCGTCTCTCTCTCTCTGCTCTCTCGTCTCTCTGCTCTCCTCTCTCAATCATCTCTCTGCTCTCGCTCTCTCTCTCTCTCTCTGCTCTCTCTCTCTCTCTCTGCTCCATCTCTGCTCTCTTAAATATATATATATATATAGATATATATATATATATAGTATATATATGATATATATATATATATATATATAGTATATATTATATATGATATAAATAATTATATATATATATTATGGTATTGCATCCGCGACCAACAGTTCAGGGCCATGTAACTAGAAACTATAACAGCTTCCAAGGCGAAAAATAAGATATGGCATTTTAATTAATGCAGGAAGAATTTTTTAAAAACGCG
>JABUQX010099094.1:0-2500 GCA_015478945.1 Trachelipus rathkii
ATTATTATATATTATATATATATCTTATCTTTATCATTATATATAATTATATATTTCGATTAATGCGACGTCATACTACCTAAACATGTTATTTATCCTGTATCCTTACACATATTACCTAATACTTATTATTTAGTAAGTCACCTTATCAAAAGGAATCATTGGGGTAGATAATATTGCAGCAGATACAGTGTGTATCTTATGCTACTGCACATATCATTATTATTTAATCATTCGTTTATATTACTCATACTGAGCGTCTATTTATTATTTTATATAAGTTTCAGATACCCCTTCTCCATGGTTGCCAATGCTCTTTTTTTTGTAAGATAGTGGGTGAAAGACCGTAACTCAATCCTTCCTAGGTAATTATTACCTATGATCCTGACAAAGGAATCAAACCCATGTTGAACAGAAAATCATTTTAGGAGTACTCTCTATATACCATTAGGTATTTTCACTTCTTAATAATCGGAAGTATGTGATAATCCCTTTTTTCCGTACGTGCTAAATTTTTACGCTTTTTTTTAATAACACATTTATAAGTGATTGACAAAATATCTAATAGAGTTCTAAAAAAAAAAAAACACATAAATCTTGAGGTTACCCTCAAACGGAGGACTTGAAAGAGAGGGAGGTTAAATACTCAGGAAGCCCAGATGAGGGCAAGAGAGTTCCATGGAAGGATTGAGGTGAACTTTGAAAAGAAGGTGAGGCATCACATTGAGCAAGTTGCGTGAGTAAGTTTCCCAATTTCACACAGAATTCATGAGAAAGCAGGAACACCCTTTGTGCTACGAGGGCAACACAATGGAGGCGAAATGCGAGAAGTCAACTTCCCCGAGCACCTGCCTTTGTAATACATATAGTTAAAGGAAATAAAAAACCCAGGTCAACGGCGTTGGTTCGTCGAACAGCAGAGGAGATTATGAGGTCTCAAGAGTTCAGTTATGAAAAGATATGGGGACAGCTTTAATTTAATACTGTGAGTCTTTTTTTGTCCAGTACCATTAGGTTGCAAGTAACGCCTATCCATATAGAGGCGGTGGAACCATTATGCAAACCTATACCAGGTCGCTTTCCTACCCGTCCAAAAAAAAAAAAAAGCTAAAGACCGTTATCATTTAATATATCGTTTATTTTTTTTTTGCATTTATTCGTCGGAAATATTAAAAAAAAAAATCATAAGTGCTCAAATCGTTAACTTATTAACGAGACATGCGAAAATGTGGGTAAAATTTTTCTGGTCCGTAAATTTTTTACGCATCATTTTATATAGTAACATATTAAAACGCAATGAGATATAAAAACATTTCTTTGGTGTAGCTGGAATAGGTTAGGAGCTGCTATGCGGTCCGAGTTAACTATATAAAAAAGAAAGTCGAATCGAGAGATAGTTCAAAGAGACCATTAAGTTTTAAAAGTTTTCGTTATGTATGTTCAATTTTTAAAACTTTTTGGGAGAGCGGAAATAATAAAACTTTTAAAACTTGAGCGGTACGTGTGTATAAATTTAAAAAACAGACCAAACATCTGTGATTTTTCCCATGGCCCACCTCCATTGATAGGTTTGTTTATATTTAATACATAACACGTCTTCACAGCTACAGGTTCAGACATTTAATCTATCAATCACTACATCATATTTATATTATATTATTATTTTTTATATATATATATATATATATAATATATATTATATAATATATATATATATACTATATATATAATAATATGATATTGATATATATAATATTATATAATTAATAAGACCGTATATTTATTTATATATATATATTACTATGATTTATGTTTAGTTTTTTTGGTATAAATATATAGTATTTATTTATGTTATGTTTATATGATTAGGGTGGTCGGTGGCTTACTATAATTATAGTTGGTTTATATATAAAGTATATATATAGTTTATAGGTTATATATTCATAAATTGAATTATATATATTATATATATATATAAATAAATATATTATATATATATAGTTTATGTATTAGTATTAATGTTTATTGTATATTATAGTATTATATATAATTATATTATATATATATATATATAATTATATATATATATATATATGATAATATATAATATATATATTATTATATATATATATATATATAGTAATTTATATTATATATCTATATTATATATTGATATGATATATATATATGGTATTGTTTATATATATATTATTATCGTATATTATATAATTATTATTATCATCATATTGACGATTAAGGTAGTATATTATACTATATACTGGTAGTGATACTATTAATTTATATCTATAGTGATATATTATTATCATATATATACTGAATTATAGTAGTGTTTATATATATATATATTTTATATATATGATATATATATATATTATTATATATATTTTTTTATTATTATATATATTATTAGGTGATCTTATATATTATGAGTTTATATATAAATAAATTATATACTATATTATATATTTAATATTATATA
>JABUQX010099095.1:0-7500 GCA_015478945.1 Trachelipus rathkii
TTTTGCTTTCTTTGCTTTTTCTCTTTCTCTTGCTTTCTTATTTCTATCCTTCTTCAAATTTGTTCATATCAGCTGTTTTGGCTGATGGGCGACTTTTCTCTCTCTAACGTTAATAGTAGTGTCCCTCAGGGTTCTGCTTAAATCTTCCTACTCTATTCCCTACTTTTCATTAAATGATCTTCTTCGGCTGCTCATTTAACTCTGTCCACTCACATGCCGATGACTCAACACTCCATTTCAACTCATTTCAAATATGCTCCATCTTTTGCTTCTAGAATTACCTTTCGTCTTAATCTTTCCTATTCTATTCTCGTTGATCTGGATGGAATTTCCCGGCGGGGCCGTGTCAACCTTGTAAAATTTGATTCTTTTAAAACCCTCTTTAAACTACAAAGTTCAACAATCTCCTCTGTAAGACACCTCTAATTCTAAACTTTTCTATCTCTTTCGTATGATTCTTTCGTCCTCTCTTGTTTTTGACAATATAAAATTCTTGGCCTTAAATAAATAAAAAAAATGGCATTGAACTTAATACATTAAGATATGCTAGAAAGAAGCTGGTTGAATGAAGCTATTGTTATTATTATTATTATTATTATTATTATTATTAGACAGCGTGACTTTTTTTTCCTCTTCTCAGTTACTCCAACTATACAAGGGTTTCATCCACCTGTATATGGAGTACTGCTCTCATATCTGAGGGGCTCTGGTTTCACCCAACTTTTGAACAGGGTCGAATCAAAGGCCAAAAAGCTATAAACTGTCCTGTTCTTTTCCATTCAAACTTGACCCTCTATTTTTGCCGTGACGAGATGTTTTAAGCTTTGTCTTTCTTTAGGTACTACAAACGGCAAGTGCTCGAAGGAATGCCACTTTGCGTACCAACACCTTCACGTACGACGTCCTCGTAGCACAAGGGGTCAGTATCTGCACATGAGTTTTGTATAAACATTAGCAGGTCAGCTTGTTCGCTGGTGGTGCTTCTTCTTTCAAGCCACTCTGTTCTGTGGAAATTCCCTACACCTTTCTGTTGTTTCTGCTGAATTTAATATCCCTTCACATTAAGGCTTATGTCTGTGCTCAACTCGAAATTTATTATTTAAAGATACAATATTTTTAATGTTTTCCACACCCTCCTTGAATGGGGCTCTGCCCGTAAGCGGTGTGAAAACTGTGATATATATATATAGTATATATATTATATATATATATATATATATATTATATATTATATTTATTATATTATATATATTATTTAATATATATACTAATGACTGTTGTGTGTGTGTAGGTGTGTGGTGTGTGCGTGCATACTTGAAGAAACATCAAAATCTACATCTTAAAAATTCAAATAAGCAAAAAGCTTTTTTGAAACAATATCTAGCCTTAAAAGAAACATTAAATCTAGATAGAATAAAAGATATATTTTATAATAATAATAATAATAATAATAATAATAATAATAATAATAATAATAATAATAATAATAATAATAATAATAATAATAATAATAATAATAATAATAATAATAATAATAATAATAATAATAATAATGATAATAATAATAATAATAATAATAATAATAATAATAAAATAATAATAATAATAATAATAAAGAAAAACAAACGAGTATTTTATTTCCCATTTCCTTTGATAAAAGGATAGACGAATACCTCGGGAATTAAATTTGCTTGAAAAGAAAGATTTTTTTAATTTATTATTTGCATATTCCTTTCCCCCCTCACTCACCCTGCAAATCCAACCCCCAACTTTCACCTAGCAAAAGGGTTTAATGCTTTGTAGTATTTTATTATTAATACTAATTATTATTATTATTATTATTATTATTATTATTATTATTTTATTATATTATTATTATTATTATTATTATTATTATTATTATTATTATTATTATTATTATTATTATTATTATTATTATTATTATTATTATTATTATTATTATTATTATTATTATTATTGCTATTATTATTTAATAGTAGTAGTATGCAGCAGCAGCAGTAGTAGTTAGTAGTGAGTAGTCAGTAAGTCAGTAGTAGTAGTCAGTAGTAGTAGTAGGTAGTAGTACTACGGAACTACAGCCACACCGACTAGGCAAAGACTTACAGTCCACTCAAGACTAGTCTGTTAAGTTTTATGTTTAAGTATTTAATGTTTGTTTAATGTGTTATAGATGTGTCCGCTGTTTTAAAACAAATTCGTTATATATTTGAAATAAGTATATTAATTTACCTATTCAATGTAACATATGAGGTTTTTGCTCACCTTGAACCGAATCTGTTTTAAGCAGCAAACGTCGTAGACTGTAAAGTTATAGTTTGTTTTTATTTATTGTGTTGGATGTGTCCACTGTCAAAGTGACGTATGAATCCTACTTACTTAGTGCAGATCTGCTCCTAAGCAACAAACCCACAGTGCTACAAGTGTATGAAATTTTCTCTTTAATTTTTCTCCTACTTAAGTGTGACGACTAGAGATTATGGCTTATGAACGAGATAATTCTAAACGGTGAACTTAAAGTTATTTATTACAAGTTCAAGTGATATTGTGTCTGATAATATCACCATCTTAGAATGGATACGTTGTAAGCGGTGAACATCAAAACTTTTATAAGATAGGCGCCGAATTCTTTTCAAGATGCATTTTTAAAATTTACCAATGATTCAATTGTTCATTTGATTTTACCAAAGCTAGGTCCCTACTAATTCTATTGTTTTAATAAAGTAAAAATTGAGGTGAATTTAAAGTTCAAAACAATTCCCTTAAGGTGTATATCAAACTTTTTAAATGAATCGATGTTGCGCTGTTCACTATTTCATGAAAGAGACTATTCCACTTCTCAACTACATCGTAAGTGAAGAAATTCAATGCTATATTGGTTTGAAATCGTTTATAACAAAGTTTATGTCCATTACTACATGTTACATCATTAAAATCATATCTAAATAATTGCCTGTAATTGATATTGTCAAATTTATTTAGTATTTTAAAACATTAATTTTCCTCTCAATCTTCTTGTCTCTAAAGAATGTATATCTAATTCGTATAGTCGCTGCTCGTATGACTTGCCTCTCAATTCTGGTATTAATTTGGTTGCCCTTCTTTGAATTTTTTCAACTTTTCATATGTCCTTTTTGAAGTATAGACTCCAAAACTGTACTGCGTACTGCACACTGAGGTCTAACTAATGTTTTATAGAGAGGAACTATTATATTTTTAAATTTATATTGGACGTTTCTGGCAATAAAGCCTAGAGCTTTACTTGTTTTTTTAACAGCTTGAGCGCGTTGTTTCGCAAACTTTAAATACTTATTAATTAACACCCCTAGATCCTTTTCCTCACTGACAACTTTGATAACTGAATTATCTATTTAGTAGTAGTAGTAGTAATAGTAGTAGTAGTAGTAGTAGTAGTAGTAGTAGTAGTAGTAGTAGTAGTAGTAGTAGTAGTAGTAGGTATGAAATTTGATGTTACATGAAATGGTGTAGATACGAAAAACCAAATTTCCCATTCACTAAAACAAACATTGAAAATGACTTTGGGAGACCAAGCAGCTTTGATTGAATCATTTAGTCGAAAGTAATTTAACACAGTTGCAAATGTACTTGACAAGAATTTGATCGAAACAATAAAGCAAGGCAAGGTATTGAATATTTGTTAATATTGATAATATTGTTAATATTTATAAATATCTGCCTCATTCTGTTGCTGTATTATTATTTCCCGAATTATATTAATTATTTTCACTAAATGTATACAAAGTGATTATTTAATTATATTGAAATAAACTTTTATAGTAAAAATGTAATAAAAAATAGTTACTGTAAATTTTGGGACCATGAGATATGACAAAAAAAACTCAAAACCCTATAAAGGCCATATTTGTAAATCACTTTAGCAAAGATACATATGCCAATACATTCCTAATTCAACATATGTTTATCATCACACAGAAACCAAGATTGTTTCGCTTTTCTTTTCACTCTTTTTTTTAAGTTCCTTTCTTTCTAAACGAATAAAAATTGTTTGCTGAGTGTGTTACGAAATGTTGCGGCAAAGACGTGTGATCAATATTCGATTTCTGGTCGGCCGAATTTGAGGAATGGGAGTGTAATGAGTTTTGTCACAGAGAACTTATGAATAATAGAACATCTTTATAAGTCAAACAATATTCATCTACATATTATTATTATTATTATTATTATTATTATTATTATTATTTTTATTATTATTATTATTATTATTATTTATTATTATTAATTATTATTATTATTATAAATTCATTAATTATTATTAATTATTATTATTATTATTATTATATTATTATTATTATTATTATTATTATTATTAGTATTATTATTCATTACTATTAATTACTTATTATTATTATTATTATTATTATTATTATTATTATTATTATTATTATTATTATTATTATTATTATTATTATTATTATTATTATTATTATTATTATTATTATTATATTATTTTCATATTATTTTTATTATATTTTTATTATTATTATTATTTTATTATTATTTTTATTATAATTTTTGTTATTATTTTTATTATTATTTTTATTATTATTTTTATTTTATTATTATTATTATTAATTATTTATTATTATTATTATTATCAATTTTCAACGTTTTTTCACTTCTTTAAAATTTTAACAGAGAAACTTTTTATAATTACTTCTTGATCCTTTCATAATTTAAAAAAAAAATAAAAATAAAAATAAAAATACTTCCATAAAAAAAGTTATCCAAAGCTTGTCTTGTAACCTCAGCTGATGGCATCACATTATCTCCAGAGAAAAATGAGACACAAAATCTGCTCTTCATTTCAGCTTCGTTGATTTTCTTTCCTTCAAAAACAGAGTAGTTGAATTCTTCTTAAGCTTCCACTGCATATTTCTGAAAACATCTTAGGTTAAACGTGATTATATCTTTGAACGACGATAATTTTATTATATTTTTTTTTTTTTTTTTTTTTTTTTTTTTAAGAGCGGAACCCCTACTAAACGAAGAGCATATGCCGTCCCTCCAGGCAGACGAAATACTGCCCTTCAGCTCATCATGAGTTCAAAACAAGTGAAACATTAGCAAAGAGAGCTCGTGAATGCTCTCCCAAGTATGAAGTCTTGACGATGGCTAAAATCTATTCTGGATTCTGACATTTTTTAATTTTTACTTTTTAATTATTTCACAAAAAAAATTATTTAAAATTGATTATTATTATTATTATTATTATTATTATTATTATTATTATTATTATTATTATTATTATTATTATTATTATTATCTAATACTCAGTTTTATATTTAAACTCTAGCCTACACTTTTCAAGACTGACATTTCCATTTTTTTCTTACGCTTCTTTGAGTATTATTTTTTCCACAAACCAAAGACATAATAAGGTTTTAACATCTTCTTCTGATATAGGTTCTTTTGAAATTTTAAGGAAATTTAATAACAGGAAATTTTTCCTCTTTAACTTCCTTCAATTTGGAATATCGATTATATTGTTTTTTAAGTTTTAAATATGCCTTTATTTTCGTACTATTTTTTTTTTTTTTACAGTTAACACCACAATTTAATCCTTTAATTTATTAATCTATGAGCACATGTCAGCATCTTTGAAATCATTTATAGTATGAACCACGAAGGAACGATTTAAAGCTTCGTAGTAGTAGTAGTAGTAGTAGTAGTAGTAGTAGTAGTAGTAGTAGTAGTAGTAGTAGTAGTAGTAGTAGAAGTAGTAGTAGCAGGATTATTCTTGACTTTCATTAATGTTGTTATCAAATGATATTTTATATTCCATTCATTTTTCCCTTTTCCTCTTTCTACTATTACAGTCAATGTTTTTGTTGTTATTGATAATAGTCCTAGATGAAAGATTTGGAAAATTCATCTGTGCAATACAAGGGTGAGGTAAATAATAATAGTAGTGACAATAATAATAGTAAATTTATTTTGTTATTCATTTGCAAGAAGTTAAATGTTAACATTATCAATAATAGTAATAAAACAAATACAAAATTTTAATGTTATAATTAGTTATTTGTATTTGCATTACTCTTACTATTTCAATATATTTATAGAATTCTTTTACAGCAATAAGGCTAATTACAGAAATATCTGAAAAGGCGATAATAAATGAAACACTGTTTTGTGTCCTTAAAGTTTAAAAAAAACACACAAAATTTAATTAAATTTCGCAATTAGTAATGATATTGAAAATATTTTACAATAATAATAATAATAATAATAATAATAATAATAATAATAATAATAATAATAATAATAATAATAATAATAATAATAATAATAATGATAATAGATAATAATAATAATAAGATATTGATTGTAATAATAATAAATAATAATATGAATAATAATATAGTATAATAATGAATAATAATAATAATAATAATAATAATAATAATAATAATGTAAAATGTTTTATAATGCCTAGTTTTGGTTAGCAAGAAGTATAATTTGATTTAAAAAAAAAAACGTACATTACTGATTATTATTAATTACATTTTATTATTATTATCTATTTATTATTTATTATTATTTTATTATTTTATATTATTATTATTATTATTATTATTATTATTATTAATTATTATTATTATTATTTAATTATTATTATTATTATGTACAAAATACACGAAACACTCTTTGCAACTGATTGTGTACAATCACCCCGAGTTAAGAAAAACCTCCAAAGAATTATGTACAATATTTGGCATAAATGCGGAGAGGACTCCTTAAAAAGACTTTTTGTAAACAAGGACACTAATTGCCATTAGCATTAATTTTAATAAATAAGAAACTTCGATCGTAAACAAAATAATCTCCTTCGTATACTTTTGAAAGGGTAGAGTTAAGTTATTGGTAATATATTTTAAGATATAACTGTTTGAAGTATTAATTGGCAGGTAATTGTGTCTAAGTCTTATATATTATGATATAGTTATAATAGTATTATTATATATTTATATAAATTAATATCTTATGTAATATATATAGTTATATAGTTATATATATATAAAGTATATATAATAAGAGTATTATATATAAGTATTAGTTATGATATGTGGTTATAGTATTATTATGATATTATTTATATAGTCTTAGTATATATATATAGTAGTATAATATATATAGGTGCATAATATTTTATAAATATATGAATTATAGAGTAGTATATGGTATATAGGTAGTATATAGATTATTATATATAGGTATATTATATTGTATAGTATAGTAATATATTATATATAGGGATTATATATATATATATAGTATACTATATATATTTATATACATATAATAATTTATAATATATAACTTATATTGTATTATATATATATATATAGTATAATAATATAATATATTATTAAATAATAAATACATTATGGTTACATAAAATAAAAATATAGGCGTAGTATGTAAGTATTAATATAGTAT
>JABUQX010099095.1:12500-15000 GCA_015478945.1 Trachelipus rathkii
GATAGATTTTTATGTTTTTTTTTGTTTTGTTTTTTTTACACAAAGGAAAAAGTAAAATAGCAAATTCTATTTGTGAAATGACTTTTACAAAAAAATGGGAATACAAATATGTTATTTAGTTGCAAAAGTTTAAGATAAAAAATATACAAAAAAATAAAACATTCTTTTTCATATACAATTGAGAAAGCTTATATTGTAAAGGAATAATTAAAATAATAATATTAACAATAATAATAATATAAATAATAATAATAATAATAATAATAATAATAATAATAATAATAATAATAATAATAATAATAATAATATTAATAATTTTGATGCTTAAGCAAGCCTTAATAATAATATTAATATTAATATTATTATTAATATTATTATTAATATTAATAATAATATTAATATTAATATTAATATTAATATTAATATTAATATTAATATTAATATTAATATTAATATTAATATTAATATTGGTAACATGAATTTTATTAACATTACGAATTTTAATGAATGTGTATGCAATATTCTTGTAATATTATTATTATTAATATTATTAGTAATATTAATATTAATATTAATATTAAATTAATATTAATATTAACATTAAAATTAATATTAATAATAATAATAATAATAATAATAATAATAATAATAATAATAATAATAATAATAATAATAATAATAATAATAATAATAATAATAATAATAATAATAATAATAATAATAATAATATTAAAATAATAATAATATTAATAATAATAATAATAATAATAATAATAATAATAATAATAATAATAATAATAATAATAATAATAATAATAATAATAATAATAATAATAATAATAATAATAATAATGTGTGTTATTGCGGGTGCGTGTGTGTTTGTGTCTGTGTGTGTGTATGTGTGTGTGTGTGTCTTGTTATTAGTAGTAGTAGTAGTAGTAGTAGTAGTAGTAGTAGTAGTAGTAGTAGTAGTAGTAGTAGTAGTAGTGGTAAATTTATTATGTAGCAAAGAATTTCAATTAAATAATAGAGGAGTATAATTTCGATTTTATAAATTATCGCATTACTACACTCTCTCTCTCTCTCTCTCTCTCTCTATCCTCTATATATATATATATATATATATATATATATATATATATATATATATATATATATATATATATATAAAAAAAAATATATACACATATATAATAATATATATATATATATATATATATATATATATATATAATTATATATATATATATATATATATATATATATATATATATATATATATATTTCATATATATATATATATATATATATATATATATATATATATATATATATATATATAGTTTAATTATAAAGATTAAAAAATATAAAGGAAAAATTAATTACAGATTGTTAAAAAAAAAAGTAGCTTTATTTTTACTTTAACAATATTTTACTTTTAAATATATTTATTCGATTGCGTGCTTGAAATTTAGGAATTCTATTGTAGTGTAGTGTAGTGCAGTGTAGTGTAGTGTAGTGTAGTGTAGTGCTGTGGTGTAGTGTAGTGTAGTGTAGTGTAGTTTGGTAGCGTAGAGTAATGTAGTGAGTGGTGTAGTGTAGTGTAGTGTAGTGTAGTGTAGTGTAGTGTAGTGTAGTGTAGTGTAGTGTAGTGTAGTGTAGTGTAGTGTAGTGTAGTGTAGTGTAGTGTGGTGTAGTGTATGTAGTGTAGTGTTCCCTCTTATAATGCGACGTGTGAGTGTAGTGTTGTGTAGTGGAGTGTAGTATGGTGTTGTGTTCCCTGTTATAATGCGATGCAGCGTAGTATGTTGTAAGGTAGTATATTAGATTGTAGTGTACTGTACAGTAGTGTGTTATACAGCATTGTGCTGCAATCTGCTGAATTATAATGTACTGTAATGTAATGTATTGGGATGTGGAGCATTGAACTGTTTGATAATTCGATATTGTTTTACATGTGTATTTAATTGTGTTAGATTGTTGATTATAATAAATAATTTTATCAATTTAAATTATTACTTTTACTTTCATGGGTTTACAATTCTCTTCAATTTATAATATTCAGGATTATTTTGTATTAATCCATCCACTATTATCTATGAAATTATTTTAATGAGTAATGTACTATTGTTTGACTGTTTTTATATAAAAACAAAACAATATATGCATATATATATATATATATATATATATAAAAAAAAAATAAATATATATATATATATATATATATATATATATATATATATATATATACATATATATATATATATACATACAATGAAGCAGTTGTTGAAAACGACTTAAAAATACAAAAATATCAATATAATTTGAATATGTCACTTTGTTATACCATTTTATATTATCATAACATAGCAAATAACCCTGGAAGCTTTGCACAGTTATATATCAGAAGATAAAAAACTTTCTATTCTTTTGTCTTAAAGATATTATAAAAGGCAAAGTAAATCAGGTTTCTAATCTAATAGGCTGTATAAAAAAC
>JABUQX010099096.1:7500-10000 GCA_015478945.1 Trachelipus rathkii
AGTATAATGTCTATTGTTTCTATTATTATTATTATTATTATTATTATTATTATTATTATTATTATTATTATTATTATTATTATTATTATTATTATTATTATTATTATTATTATTATTATTATTATTATTATTATTATTATCTACATATTATATACTAAGTTTTTGACCTTTTGGTTTCGCTTTTTTTTTTTATAAAAATAGATTTTACAGTAATTAATTTTCAGCTTCACAAAAAATAGAAAAAAGTTAAGAATTTATAATAAAATTTAGGCTTTTATTATTATTGTATTATTAAAATAAAAACATTTCAAATGTGAAGTGTATCGACTTATTCGCGCTCAGTGCGAGTAAGTTGTTACACTGCAACGCTCTCGCATATTTTATTTTATTTTATTTCTTAATTTTACTTCTATTGTATTTTTATTTTATTTTATTTTGTTATTTTATTTAATTTTATTATATATAATATTTATCTATATAAAATTAGAGTACTCTGATATTATAAAATATATCTAGAATATAATTATATCTATATCATATATATATATATATATATATATAATATATATATATATATAATTATATATATTAGGGACCAGCGGACGACCGGGGCGGGAATTTTGCCGGGGCCGGGGCCGGGGCCGGGGCCGGGGTTGCTCTAATTTAGCCGGGGCCGGGGCCGGGGCCGGGGCCGGGGTTAGCTAAAATTAGAAATGTAAGTCAAAAACACTGAAAATCTTAAAACTTAGGATGAAAATTAAATATAATTTCAATTAATTAATAATTTAAATTATAAAAAAGGAATACATTTAATTAATTTAATTAAATAAATATTTTCGAAAGAAATTTTTAGAAAATAATTGATTTTCTAGAAGAATAAGTTGTATTATATATATATATATATATATATATATATATATATATATATATATATATAATATATATATATTTTTTTATATATATATTTATTTTATAGAAAAATATTTTTATATTATATAATATATATATATATATATATATATATATATATATATATACTTTAAGAACTACTTTGTCGTAGTGATATATTTACTTTAGAGAGGAAGCCCTTGAATTCTTTTTTAGTATTATGCTTTACTGTCACTTCATTTTATTACTAAATGTACACAAATTAAAACCATTGTTAAAGACACTTTTTTTTAATGAAATAAATTTTAAAAAGGAAAGCTAATTTTCGTCCCGACACGCGAGACCTATTCAGGCTAAGGGACTGGATTTCTTTCTTGATCTTCATCAGTTCAAGTGTGTTTCAGTTGGTCTGCTATTTTCTTCATGGTGTTGTTGAAATATTTTGATGTTTTCAGATATTCATTTTGTATAAAATCTATCTTAACTTCACCGGGATGCTTATTGTAGTTTTTACTATTATAAATGCAAAAGGATTCCATGATTTTGCGATGGTTCGTGTGATTGATATTTCTGATCATCTTTATATTGTTGATATTGATAGAGTGGCCTGTGTTACGCCTATGACTTGTTAAAGCTGAATTTATGCTGTCCTTGTGCAGGTCATCTGTATGTTGATTTTTTCTTCTTTGCAAATCTATGGTTTCACCTATATATGTTTATTGCAAGTATTGCAGGGGATGTGATATATACAGCTTTGGGGGAGATTTTCTTTTCGTTTTGGGGGTTTGAGAATGTTTTTTAAGGTGATGTTATTTGATGGAATGAGGGTAATATTTTTTGGTAATATTTGTTTTAACGAATATAATGGTAATTGAGGAATTGGTAAAAAGGAGGTGTTGCTATTTTTCGGGGGAAAGGTGCTATAGTACCTCTTTTTTGCTTTGTTAAATGCTTTTGTGATGAAAAACTCAGGATAGTAAAGTGATTTGAAAGTATTGTGGATGTATTTAGTTTCTTGTGCTAGAAGAGGGGAGAGCATATACGAAAAGCACGGAGAAATAGAGATGACAGAACAAGCTAATTTTGTGTTTGGGGATGATTAGATAGCCATGTATAATAGTTTGGTGCGAAGTTTGTTTTCTATATATAAGTAAATGCAATAATTGTTATTCCATTGAATTAAGGATCCGAGAAAGGGATAGAGTGTTGGAAGGCATCTTCTATTGTATACTGAACTGAAGGATGAATAGAGTTAATATAGTTTAGGACATCATTAGGGTTGGTGTTGTGAGGGAGGGAGACAAAATGTCATCTACATATCTAATCCATAAACTATTGTTTAATAAAGGGTGGGGTAAAATATGATAAAATTCTGTTAGTTCCATATATATGTTACTAAGTATGGGAGACAGTGGGGATCCCATACTCAGGCCGAAAGTTTGTTTGTAATATTTGCCATTAAAATGAAAGAAGTTATGTTGTAATGAGAGATTAATGAGATGTTTTAATATATGAAACGAGAAGGCCAATCTCTCATTACAACATAACTTCTTTCATTTTAATGGCAAATATTACAAACAAACTTTCGGCCTGAGTATGGGATCCCCACTGT
>JABUQX010099096.1:17500-25000 GCA_015478945.1 Trachelipus rathkii
TATATTAAAAACAAAAACAAAAAAAAATTCAAAACTGACCATTGTGTAAAACAGAAAAAGGCCTATATGGACATATATATATATATATATATATATATATATATATATATATATATATATATATATATATATATATATATATATATATATATATATATATTTTTTTTCTTTATTTATATATATATATATATATATATATATATATATATATATATATATATATATATATATATATATATATATATATATATATATATATATATATATATATATATATATATATATACATATATATATATATATAAAATTATAGATATATATATATATATATATATATATATATATATATATATATATATATATATATATATATATATATATATATATATATATACAGAGATGGGCATCGTTACATGAAATTGGTTAGCGTTACCGTTACTCGTTACTTGAGAGAAAAGGGGTAGCGTTATCGTTACATCGTTACATTTTAAAATTCTTTGAAGCGTTACCGTTACTCGTTACATGTAACGCCGTTACATGTAACGCGTTACTTTCGGTCAGTTTCGGGCTTAATTAATAGTTTACAGTTTTGGTACATGATCATATACATATTTACTGTTGAAGATTAAATCATTGGATTAACTAACAGTTTTTAAACTTTTATTCAAAAATTGCAATTTACATTACTATCATTGACCAAATAATAGAAATATACAATTTGTAAAATTTTTATCTATTTTAAGTTTCATTATGTAAAGTTAGTGCAATAAATGATATACATTTATGGAATTTAGTGATATAATATTATCCATATTTAAAATTTTTATAATTTATTTTATTAATAAACGTAGAAGATTATCTCAATTGTGCGTCACTTTGAACCCTAGCTAGCCGATCTTCTTTCAACATTGTTTGATATTATTGGTATGTAAAGTATTAAGAGTCGATATTATTAATATTAATAATGATATAATAATAATAAAAATTGGCAGTAATAATGTATTGTAAAGTTAGGTAATTATAATAATAATAATAATAATAATAATAATAATAATAATAATAATAATAATAATAATAATAATAATAATAATAATAATAATAATAATAATAATAATAATAATAATAATAATAATAATAATAATAATAATAATAATAATAATAATAATAATAAAAAAATAATAATAATAATAACAATAATAATAATAATAAATAATAATAATAATAATAATAATAATAATAATAATAATAATAATAATAATAATAATAATAATAATAATAATAATAATAATAATAATAATAATAATAAAAAATAATAATAATAATAATAATAATAATAATAATAATAATAATAATAAATAATAATAATAATAATAATAATAATAATAATAATAATAATAATAATAATAATAATAATAATAATAATAATAATAATAATAATAATAATAATAATCTATTTAAACATAGTTAATCACTTATTAATAAATGATAATAATTTTCTGTAACCATATAGAACATAAATAAAATTAAAAAAGAAAGACATAGGGCTTTGCCCGTGAGCGGTGGTGGATTAAAAAAATAAAAAGGAATATATATATATATATATATATATATATATATATATATATATATATATATATATATATATATATATATATATATATATATATATATATATATATATATATATATATATATATATATATATATATATTAGAATTTACAACTGCTCCCAGGAAGGGTCAAGACCCTGTCAGTGGGGCCAGCACTCTTCTGAATCTTCCTCTATCTTTCGAAACTCCATCTTCCCTCAGCTCCTGCATCGACGGCAATCCATGTCTTCTCAATGAGTCCTCCACCGAGCTTTCCCATCTCTTCCTAGGTCTTCCTCTTGGTCTCGTTTCCTCTGGTCTCCACTCCCATCTCTTTTTGGCTACTCTCCCCTCTTGCATTCTCTCCAGGTGTCCCCACTACCTCAATTTAGCTGCATCCATCTTATTCAATATAGCCATCACTCCAACCTCCTCCCTTATTATTTCGTTTCTCTGTCTGTCTCTTCTAGTCTTTTCCATTATCGCTCTCAAAACGTACATCTTCTCCGACTGTATTCTACTATCCTCTCTTGTTGTCGTACTCCATGTCTCTGCTCCATATAGTAAAATCAGTGTTAACACACCTTCAAAGGTCACCCTTTTCACCTCCACACCCATTTTTCTATCTTTCAGTATGGGATACACTGCTCTTACTGCTCCCCCATACTGAGCTATCCTACTTATGATCTCTTATACATTTCCTCCCTCTCTTCCAAATACTCCACCCAAATATTTACATTTCTCCACCGTCTTTATCTCAGTCCCCTCCACCTCTATTCTCAACTCTCTTCCTCCTTCTTCTCTACTGACCACCATGATCTCCGTCTTTTCTGCGTTTATAGTCAAGCCGGCCTCTCTCAGCCTGTTGGCAAAACATATCACTACCTCTCTCAACCTGTCTCCCTCTTCGCTCCAGCACGCCAAGTCATCCGCATATGCCAAAATATCACCGTTCAAATCTCCGATTTCTTCTCTCACTTTCTTTATCGCTACATCCAGATACGATACAAACAAAATTGGTGACAACACGCTTCCTTGCTTAACCCTATTCTCACCTCGAACCATTTCTTATTCTCATATTCCGTTCTTACATTACATTTGCTATTCCTGTACAAACTCTCCAGAGCTCCTCTCAACTTTCTTCCCACTGCATATTCTCTCTCCAGCACTCTCCAAAGTCTCTCTCTCTCTAGGCACTGAATCGAAAGCTTTCTTCAGATCTATGAAAGCTATATATGCTCGTTTGTTGAATTCCCATACTTTTTCCAACATAATTCTCAGAGCAAACAAGAGATCCGTCGTGTTTCTGTTCTTTCTATATCCGTGCTGCTCTTCCCCAAGTCTGGGCTCTACTACTATTCTCAACCTTTCTAAATTTCTCTCATATGTTTTTGCCAGATGGTTCAACAAGGAAATTCCTATGTAGTTTTTGCAGTCTTTTGTATCTCCTTTCCCCTTATATATTGGCACTATAATTGACTTTCCCCATCCTTCTGGTACTTCACTCTCGTTCCAGCACCTATTAAACAGTTTCAAAATTTTTTGTTTTATTTTCTCTCCTCCCTCTTTTATCGATTCTATGGGTATCCCATCTTCACCCGGTGTCTTACCGTTTTTTATCGCTTTCAGAGCCACCTCTAATTCTTCCATAGTTATCTCCTCCCCCTCCTCATCTTCCTCTCCCTCCACCATCTCTTTTCCCTCCTCCTCCCCCTGTTCATTCACATTTAGCAGTTCACTGAAGTACTCCGTCCATCTCCTGTTTGTGTCTATTGATTTCACCAAAACCTCTCCCTGCTTATACTTAATGTTGCACACTTTCCTCTTTGATCCTCTATATGCTTTTGCCAGTCTAAAAATCTTCTTCCTTTCTGCCCTCCCATCTTCCTTCATTTCTTCCGCCTCTCTCTCTTTGCAGCCTCTTCTTTTACTCTTCTTTTCACTCTCTCTGCATCATTTCTTGCCTCCACATACTGAGCCCTTGTTTGTATGGTTCTATTTTTCAGCCACCTTTTCATCAATACCGTTTTCCTCTTTATTGCCTCCTTCACTTCTTCAGTCCACCACTTTGTGTGTCTTTTCTTCAGTTCTCCTACCCATATTTTGCCTAGAGTCTCCTCTGCTACCCTTCTTATCGTTTCTTGTATCTCCTCCATCTTTCCTACTCTTTCTAATTGTTCTAAGTCTTCATTTATTTTTCTAATATATTCCCTTTTCTTGTCACATTCCTTCAGTGATTCCACTTTAATCACATTTCTCTTTTCTTTATTCTGCAGCTTTTCTGTCTTCACCACCAGGTCCGTCATCAACAATCTATGATCCGAATCCATTGTTACTCCAGGTATTACTTTAACATTCCTTATTATCCTACTGTCAGATGATATTATATCGTCTATAATAGATCTCTGATCGAATTCTCCTGTGATATTATTCCATCTATACCTTGCGAACCTATGTGAGTCCCTTCGTTGAAAAAAAACCATTCATGATCTTCAATCCCTTCCTCAGACAGAAATCTATCAGCATATCTCCTTCAATATTCCTTACCTTCTCTCCATACTGTCGTACCATTGTCTCCACCCCGTCTCTTCTCCTTCCCACTCGTGCATTAAAATCTCCAATCAGAAACAGTACATCTTCCTCTCTTCTTCCGTCTTCTACATTCTCCTCCAACATTTCCATGAACTGTCTTTTTTCCTCTTCCGAGTGTCCCTGTTGCGGCGAATATACCTGATAGAAGTGGTACCTCTTTGCCTTGATTTTAAAAGTGCATTTTATAAGTCTTTCGTGTAAGACTTCTATAGTCTGTATGAACGGGGACATCTTCGGCCCTATTATGAAGCCTACTTAGTGCTTTCTGATTCCCTCCTCTACCCCTTTATATATCAATACATATCCTCCTCCCATATCTCTTCCTCTCTCTTCTCCTCTCATTCGCATTTCTGCCATTCCCATCACGTCGATCCTCCTCTCCCTCATCATCTCCAGGATCTTCTCCTCCTTTCCACCATACGTCGCAATATTAAGCGTAGCGCATCTAATCTTAAAAACATTATTCAAGTTCCTGGTCCAAAATCATTTCCGGGGTCTGTTACCTAAAGGTCTGTCTACTTCCGAGGCTGGTCCTTGAGTATATATATATATATATATATATATATATATATATATATATATATATATATATATATATATATATATATATATATATATATATATATATATATATATATTTATATATATATATATATATATAAATATATATATATATATATATATATAGATGCTCTATGTATATATAATATATATATATATATATATATATATATATATTTTTTTTCTTATATATATATATATATATATATATATATATATATATATATATATATATATTTAAAAATCTGGAAAAACTAAAATTCGTTTCCATAAAAATAAAAAAAAATGTCAACACAGTGGAGTTCCGTGTGTAGGATGTAACGAGTAACGAGTAACGGAAAAACACCGTTACAATTTTTAAAAAGGGTAGCGTTACCGTTACATCGTTACATTTTAAAATCGTTTGAAGCGTTACCGTTACTCGTTACAATTGTAATGCCCGTTACGTAACGCCGTTACATGTAACGCGTTACTGCCCACCTCTGTATATATATATATATATATATATATATATATATATATATATATATATATATATATATATATATATAAATATATATATATATATATATATATATATATATATATATATATATATATATATATACCATCAATCCCCAGTAAAGACTTGCGTCATGTCAGTCGGACCCATCGAGAAAGGTCCATGGGTGACACGGGCCAACGACCAATCCGCTGGCTGGCTAGGCCTTATCCCGGATGCCGGAAAGTTTTCAAATTAGTTGGAAAGCACACTACCAATGTACTCATTAACATGTGAGTGGGATGAAGCTATAGTTAATAGAGAATAGCTCACTTTCGCTCCACCCAGTCTCGAGCATATATATATATATATATATATATATATATATATATATATATATGTCTAAAATAGATATAATAATAATAATAATAATAATAATAATAATAATAATAATAATAATAATAATAATAATAATAATAATAATAATAATAATAATAATTAATAATAATATAATAATGATAATATGTACTAATAATTATATTTATAATAAATAATAATAATAACCAATACTGAATTATTTAATAATATGGAAAAAGATTACATAGTTTCAATTAGGATAGTTATTAATAATAATTTGTAATATGCGGTTAATACTAATATGTATTTTTAATAGTGTATAATAATATAATAATAATAAATAGATGTAATAATAATATGAATATAGAAATAATTAATAATAATAATAATAATATGTAACAATAATAATAATAATAATAATAATAATAATATGTAATAAGATATATATATATATATATATATATATATATATATATATATATATATATATATATATATATATAAATATTCTAAACACCGTGTCCCGCATGGATGCAGGGTGGTGTCGATCGCAGAATGTATTTTTAATACTCCTGCGACCGTTCATGGGAAGAGTGGAATAGCAGAAGGGGGTTCCCAGCCCCAAGAGCCATGCGAAGATAATCTTCATACTGACCAACTGCGTCGAAGCCTCTAACACTAGACCAGAAATCACTTGAAGTAGCTTCTTTATTTTAAATCCAAATTATGTGCTTTAATTCATTTATATAAAAGAACTGACGGAATAATTTTGCTCTTCCTCACCGTAATTAATTCAGATGTCACTTCATTGTCTATTTAAAATAAATAATTTTAGAAAAGAACTGGATGTAAATATTTTGCTACTCCTCTTTTTGATTTCGTTTAAAAAATTAATTAATCTGATTTCAATTTCATATTTTGATTCAATGAAAATCTTAAAATATTTCATGTAGATTTTGATAATCTAGCTGCTTCTAAATAATAATCTGGCATTAACTCATCCGGAACATCTCTTTCCCTCAGACAAAAAACCTTTTAGAACTTTCTGATATAGTCCTGTTAAGATTTCAGCCTTCTTCTTACTCTCTACTCTAGATCTTCCCTTTTTCCCTTCTGATTTTAATGCTTCCAACTCTGCCCACAGTCAGTTATATATATATATATATATATATATATATATATATATATATATATATATATATATATATATATATATATATATATATATATATATATATATATATATATATATATATATATTTTTATATATACTTTTCTCCTATCTATATATATATACTTCTGCCCCTGGCCCACATCAATTGGAGGGCCACAATGTTTCCAGGAAGCCGGCCACCGCTCTTGGGCGGTTCCACAGGTCGAGAAGGGAAAATATAGAGAAGTCGGCACGGGGGGCGTCGAGAGCAGTGCACCCCAGAAGGAGGAGCTCCATTGTGTCCTGGGAAATGTGACATCTGGTGCAGGTGGGGGAGGTAACATTGTCTAGTTTGAATCTATATTTATATTGCAAGAGTTTTGGGTGGTGACCTGATCTGCTCCGGGCGAGGTCAATTTGGCCTCTTCTGGACAGTGTTTCTTCTATAGGAGAAATTTTTGGTTGTGATGAGTGTCACCGTCACGTGGTGTAACCTAATGTCTCGTTCCGGAGTAGGACTCCTCCAAGAGGATGGAACTTCTGCTGCCTCGAGGGGAAGGCAACAAGAACACTAGATTTCTCCCCCCCCCCTCCACCAGGAGGGTCATTGACGATACTAGCCAGGCGGATGCCGGGCCCACAGGTCGTATATATATAAATATATATATATATATATAATAATATATAATAATAATATGTAATATAATATAATATATATGTAATATATAATAATAATAATAATAATAATATGTAATAATAATAATAAT
>JABUQX010099096.1:30000-40000 GCA_015478945.1 Trachelipus rathkii
ATTCGGTTTCGGAGTCCAGGGACCCTGCCGGAGGAGGGTCCCCCTTTGAAAAAAAGAAGAAGAAATGCACAGAATGCAAAACAGAGGTCGAAGAAGAAGAAGAAGAAGAAGAAGAAAGGAAGAATGAGGAAAGGAGGAAGGAGGAAGGAAGAATGAAGAAGAAGGAGGAGTAGGTGCTTGGTCAGATGCCCTGGTGCTGGCTCCTGTGGCGATGCTATAGTTAATAAATATTTACGTAATGATACAATATTGGTGTCTTTATATATGTTTATAAGGATGTAGATCTCAACTAAGGATGTTTGAGACTCCCTCATGAGCAAGAAGGTAGCGTCATCAGGCTCCTGGTCGATGCGGGGGCGCGCCCGCAGGCGCGCAAGCCAGTGCAATCCGCCGGCGCGATCCGACGCGTGCGCGCGCCCGCAGGCGCGCCCGCCGGCGCGATCCGACGCGTGTGCGCGCCCGCAGGCGCGCCCGCCGGCGCGAACCGCCGCGGGAGGGGCGCGTGCGCGCGCCCCCTCGCATCCCGCATGTACGATCCGGTACGAGAATGCAAACGTGTTCTGTTTTCAACTTAATTTTTTAAATCACTAAATCAAACCACTATCCAACCTCCCTACTGACCATCTGTGATCTATTGATCTATTGATCTATTGATCTATTGATCTATTGATCTATTGATTAAGGTCAAATTTTTACTAAAATTTTCATGTTTTACATACCCTAAATCAGTAAATCACTAAATCATCCCATCATCCAACCTCCCTACTGACCATCTGTGATCTATTGATCTATTGATCTATTGATCTATTGATCTATTGATCTATTGATCTATTGATTAAGGTCAAATTTTTACTAAAATTTTCATGTTTTACATACCCTAAATCAGTAAATCACTAAATCATCCCATCATCCAACCTCCCTACTGATCATCTATTGATCTATTGATCTATTGATCTATTGATCTATTGATCTATTGATCTATTGATCTATTGATTAAGGTCAAATTTTTACTAAAATTTTCATGTTTTACATACCCTAAATCAGTAAATCACTAAATCAAACCACTATCCAATCTCCCTACTGACCATCTGTGATCTATTGATCTATTGATCTATTGATCTATTGATCTATTGATCTATTGATTAAGGTCAAATTTTTTACTAAAATTTTCATGTTTTACATACCCTAAAGCAGTAAATCACTAAATCAAACCACTATCCAATCTCCCTACTGACCATCTGTGATCTATTGATCTATTGATCTATTGATCTATTGATCTATTGATCTATTGATTCAGGTCATATTTTTATTAAAATTGCTATGTTTTACATACCCTAAATCAGTAAATCAGTAAATCATACCATCATCCAACCACCCTTCTGTTCATATGTGATCTATTGATCTATTTGAGCTAGTGAACCATTTATAATATAAAAGCAAACCTTTTCTTATTCATTAGTGTTCAGGTGTCAATCTAGAATGGACGTTGGTAAATTTATGTTCCGTGCGCCTGCTACATGTCTTGTGTCTGGTCCTACAGGATGTGGGAAAACATTTCTGTTATTAAACATTTTAAAAGAGGTTGAGATTTTTGAACAACAACCTGTTAAAATCATTTGGTGTTACAGTGTTTATCAAGAAAAGTTTAAAGATTACAAAGATGTAATCCAATTTCACGAAGGGTTATATGACATAAAAGCTCTTCAATGTTTACCAGGACATAAAATTATAATCCTTGATGATTTGATGCATAAATTGAATGAGGATATAGCAGAAACTTTCACTGTTTACTCTCATCATTTAAACATCACAGTATTTTTTATAACTCAGAATATCTTTCACCAGAATAAGTATATGAGGGATGTGTCTTTAAACACGCAGTATTTAATCTTGTTCGGCCAAAGAAGGGATATGAGTCAGGTCAATGTTGTGGCTACCCAAATGTTCCCTACTCAACGTAAAGAGTTCCTAAAAGTATATAAAGAAGTTACATCTATACCTCATGGTTATTTACTCTGTGAGCTTCATCCTAAGAACACGCATAGAGTGTTACTGCGTACTAATATCTTACCTAACGAGATTGAGACAATATACATACCTGAATAATGAGCACTCTAGTAGCTGATTATTTACCTCTTATGAGAAAATTTAAAACCCTGAAACCTTCAGAAAAACGTAAACTGATCTGTGAAGATGAAAAATTTATACAATGTATAGCAGAAGTGATGGTCCGGTTTGACCACTGCCACCCTTTTCGATATGAAGGAATAGAGATAGAGGTCTGAAACTTGGAATATAATCTATATATGGGTTAAGCTCGAATCCGTGTAATTTTCAAGTCTGTAGGATGTATATAGAGGGTGGTCACCCCCGAGGGTGGACGCCGATATTGCGCTTACGCCCTTGTTGCTTGATCTGCGTGGGTGAGTTTAGGCCTAACGAGCGTTTGGGCGACCGACCATTTGGAGGTCAAACAGACCGAAGGTCTGTTTGACCGACAGACACAGACTGAGCGCGCGTGCGCATACACATACACATTATTATTATTATTATTACGTCGAAGATTCGATTTCCGAAGGAAATCGAATCTGAGTCGAAAAACGATCCCTGTAAGGGATCGTTTTTTTACGCCCTCCTACTTCGGATTCCACCGTGGTTTCTTCTTCGCATCCGGTTCTGAGTCCAATATATATCTACATGGGTTAGAGTTAACGTATCGTTTTCAAACTTGGTATATGTTCTATTTAGGTGATAAACTGATCCCATGCGAGTTTTGGTGACCGTAGGTCACCCCTAAGGGGGTGCTGCCCCCTTAGCACCAAGGTCAAATTCGTCCTGAAAGCCCTGTTAGGCTTAACGAATTGGAATGAAATTTGGATGTGAGCTATATGATGACGCAATCTCGTCGGAGACGAGATTACGTTCCTCTGCATCCTCCCCTGGAAGGGGGGATGCTGCCCCACAAAAAATTAAAAATGATCGTAGAAGACTGAAACTTGGAGGCTGGGTTGAGGAGTCGGAGTCGGAGACGGAGTTGGAGTTGGATTCGGTTTCGGAGTCGGAGTTGATTCGGAGTCCAGGGACCCTGCCGGAGGAGGGTCCCCCTTTGAAAAAAAGAAGAAGAAATGCACAGAATGCAAAACAGAGGTCGAAGAAGAAGAAGAAGAAGAAGAAGAAAGGAAGAATGAGGAAAGGAGGAAAGGAGGAAGGAAGAATGAAGAAGGAGGAGGAGTAGGTGTTGACAGATGCTCCGGTGCTGGCTCCTGTGCGATGCTTAGTTAATAAATATTTATGTAATGATACAATATTGGTGTCTTTATATATGTTTATAAGGATGTAGATCTCAACTAAGGATGTTTGAGACTCCCTCATGAGCAAGAAGGTAGCGTCATCAGGCTCCTGGTCGATGCGGGGGCGCGCCCGCAGGCGCGCAAGCCAGTGCAATCCGCCGGCGCGATCCGACGCGTGCGCGCGCCCGCCGGCGCGATCCGACGCGTGTGCGCGCCCGCAGGCGCGCCCGCCGGCGCGAACCGACGAGGGAGGGGCGCGTGCGCACACCCTCTCGCGTAACGCATGAGTGCGCCCGCGGTCAAATTTTTTACTAAAATTTTCATGTTTTACATACCCTAAAGCAGTAAATCACTAAATCAAACCACTATCCAATCTCTCTACTGACCATCTGTGATCTATTGATCTATTGATCTATTGATCTATTGATCTATTGATCTATTGATATAGTCAAATTTACTGTAATTTTCTTCATGTTTTACATACCCTGTGCAGTAATCCTACCAAATCATCCCATCATCCAACTCCTTACTAACCATCTGTGATCTATTGATCTATTGGATCTATTGATCTATTGATCTATTGATCTATTGATCTATTGATTACACAAATTCTTTACTAAATTTTCATGTTTTACATAATTCAAACTGGGGTGTAAATCACTAATCATCCCATCATCCAACCTCCCTACTGACCATCTGTGATCTATTGATCTATTGATCTATTGATCTATTGATCTATTGATCTATTGATCTATTGATTAAGGTCAAATTTTTTACTAAAATTTTCATGTTTTACATACCCTAAATCAAAAATCACTAAATCAAACCACTATCCACCCTCCCTCCTGACCATGTGGATCTATTGGATCTATTGATCTATTGATCTATTGATCTATTGATCTATTGATTAAGGTCAAATTTTTTATTAAAATTTTCATGTTTTACATACCCTAAATCAGTAAATCACTAAATCAAACCACTATCCAATCTCCCTACTGACCATCTGTGATCTATTGATCTATTGATCTATTGATCTATTGATCTATTGATCTATTGATTAAGGTCAAATTTTTATTAAAATTGTTATGTATATACCATAAAACAGTAAATCTGTAAATCACAGATCCCCAGTATCCTCCCCTCCTTCATCCTTCTCATCCACGATCTATTGTTCTATTTGAGCTAGTGAACCATTTATAATATAAATGCAAACCTTTTCTTATTCATTAGTGTTCAGGTGTCAATCTAGAATGGACGTTGGTAAATTTATGTTCCGTGCGCCTGCTACATGTCTTGTGTCTGGTCCTACAGGATGTGGGAAAACATTTCTGTTATTAAACATTTTAAAAGAGGTTGAGATTTTTGAACAACAACCTGTTAAAATCATTTGGTGTTACAGTGTTTATCAAGAAAAGTTTAAAGATTACAAAGATGTAATCCAATTTCATGAAGGGTTATATGACATAAAAGCTCTTCAATGTTTACCAGGACATAAAATTATAATCCTTGATGATTTGATGCATAAATTGAATGAGGATATAGCAGAAACTTTCACTGTTTACTCTCATCATTTAAACATCACAGTATTTTTTATAACTCAGAATATCTTTCACCAGAATAAGTATATGAGGGATGTGTCTTTAAACACGCAGTATTTAATCTTGTTCGGGCAAAGAAGGGATATGAGTCAGGTCAATGTTGTGGCTACCCAAATGTTTCCTACTCAGCGTAAAGAGTTCCTAAAAGTATATAAAGAAGTTACATCTATACCTCATGGTTATTTACTCTGTGAGCTTCATCCTAAGAACACGCATAGAGTGTTACTGCGTACTAATATCTTACCTAACGAGATTGAGACAATATACATACCTGAATAATGAGTACCTAGTAGCTGATTATTTACCTCTTATGAGAAAATTTAAAACCCTGAAACCTTCAGAAAAACGTAAACTGATCTGTGAAGATGAAAAATTTATACAATGTATAGCAGAAGTATGCCTAAATCTTATAAAAGGAAATGTTCCTTTAAACAGACCTCAGAAGGTAAAGTTACGTCGTCATAGAAACATCATTAAAAAACTTGCTGGGAACGTAAGAAAGCTTAAAAATAAAAAGAAGCTATTACAGAAAGGTGGAGGTGTGTTCCTACCTTTACTCTTTTCCGTTATAGCACCCCTGATAACCAAGTGGCTTGCTCAGTGATGAAGAAGGTAGTGGTCTTACCCTACAGCGATTATGAGAAGATGAAATATAACACAAGTCCCCTACCTCTACTACAACAACAACAACAACAACAACAACAACAACAACAACAACAACAACAACAACAACTACAACAACAGCATCAACAGCAACAACAACAACCATTTGAACAACCTCAATCAAGCCATCAACTGCAACAGGTCGGATATAGCCCTTATCAACCATTGATTCAACAGCAGCCTTTGAGTTTATATGATCCTCAGGTTGAACAGATAAATAATTACGAGAAGGAACTGCATCAAATATTAAACTCTGATGTTAACATTCATGAAAAAAGAATCCTATATCAAAATGCTATACAAAAATTAGTAGATCTAAAAGTTTTATTAAATTCACCTAAGGAAGATTCAGCTCTTGCTGCAGATACTAAGCCTGTGGTGAAAAGAGAAGATAATTTTAAACATGTACTCAAGGAAAGCTTGCCTATGAGGAGTAAGAAAACGGGTATAGCTCTATATAATATTTTAAAAGATCAGATTACATGGAATGAACTCGGTCAAATCATTATTGAGGGAGAAGTCATAGTTGGATCGAATATTGTTGACTTGATATCCGATCTCTCTCGTGATTGGAAGAAGACTCCTGTAACAGGATGGAACAGGATCAAACAAGAACTTCAAACTATTAATTTTCCGAGAACTTTAATTCTGAATAAACAAAGATTAGCGGATCTGGATAATATTCCAATATCTCCTAGACCTGATACAAGTCCCTCTGGTACTTCTTTCACATCGGGTAGATTAAAGTTGATAAGTAGAAACAAACACATTACGTTCAAGTGTAGGAAGAATAGGAAAAAAACCACACATCGCATCAAAATGGATTAGTTCATAATTTTTTATATGATTGTATTATTTGTAATTTAAAATTATGCATATATTCTATGTTATCTTTCTGTATACACTTGCTATGTTTTTTTTTTTTAGACTTGTAATTAAAATAGTTAATATTATTTGTAATTTAAAAAAAAATAAACATTTGGTTTTTTATTTTTTTGTTTTTTATATCACCTTTTGGTATAAATGAATATAATTTTTATTGTTAATGTCATTGTGAATCATGGAGGCTAAGGAAGCGGTCGATAAATATTACTTTGATGTGAAACAGCCATACAGTTACGGAGGTTTTTCAAGGTTTGCATCGAAGTTTCCACAAATTAATAAAAAAGAATTGAAAAAATATTTAGAAGGCGAGGATGCAGAAGGTGAGGATGCGTTTACCCTTCATAAACCTATACGAAAAAAATTTCCGACACGAAAAACCATAGCAACACATTTAGATAACGTATGGCAACTAGACTTAACCGATATGATAAAATATAAATCTTACAATTAAATATCAATATATTCTTTTTGTGATAGATGTATATTCCAGATACTTATGGTTAAGGGTTTTAAAAGATAAAAAATCAAAGACTGTTGCTACAGCTGTCAAAGAAATTATAAATGAAGAAGGCAGATATCCTCAAATGATATGGACAGATAAAGGTTCAGAATTTTTAGGTAAAGAGTTTCAAGAAATAGTTACCGAGTATGACATAGGGTATTACAACACATTTTCAGTTAATAAAGCAGCAATAGTTGAAAGAGTACAGAGGACTATAAAAGAAAGAATGCATAGGTATTTTACGAAGATGAATACATTTAAATATTTCGATATACTACAAGACTTGGCTTACTCCTATAATCGGTCTTATCACAGAACACTTAAGAATACCCCTATAGAGATGGTGAAGACGAAACCTGCTGTGCCTATCACCCCAAAGGGAAAAATAAAAGATAACACGAATGTTAAAGCTGGAGATTATGTAAGAGTATCCAGGACTGACGAAAATTTCAGAAAAGGGTATGAAGCTGGATGGTCGAGAGAAGTTTTTAAAGTAGATACCATCAGAGAATTCCCTAGAGACAGGTTAAAATTATACTATCTTGAGGATTTAGATGGTGAAAAAATAAAAGGTGGATTCTATAAACAAGAAATACAGAAAATACAGTTTGATCCTAAGAGCCACGAATATAAAATAGAAAAAATATTAGGATCTAAAGGGAAAGGTAAAAATAAACAATATCTTGTCAAATGGATAGGTTATCCAATGAAGTTTAATAGTTATATAAATGCTAGTGAAATTAAGAAACATTGATCAGTTTACTTTGCGAACATGGAGAGTGAAGATCATTTCTATTTAACGCTGCCGTCATCGGCTTCTATGGATCTTTATATCCTGAAAATAAAATATCTGACTTTACTATGGAGTTATTGAGTCCAATAAAACTCGAACGAGAAATGTATGAAGTAGGGTTATGTGAAATGATATTAGATGCACGTATTGAGAATATGCCGGAATCACAAATGGCATTTATGATATTTAGAAATGTTGAACATGTTAAAGATGTATTAAAAATTAACACAGATATGGATGTTATCGTGATAACTGGTAAAGAATATTTCTTTGAAAGATATGTAATAAACCGAGGTCTCTATAAATCTCTTACCGATGTGTTCATAGACTTAAACAAACAATTTGGATCAAGTCGTATATGTAAAGATTTAGTGTTTCTAGTTAATAAAACATTCAACGATGACAATGTGTTAATCACTTTAAAATCTCAAGCTCGAGTAAACCTAAAAGATAGAAGTTTATTTATTTTCCGCACTACCGACTGGTTTCGTAAATGTAATTACCTACGTGATGACACAATATTGAGCATTAACGATATCAAAACACCTCTGAATGAATTAATACGTTATATCCCCTCTATGGAAGAGTATATAGATAAGCTTGTTGCAAAAAATAACAGCGATGATTCGTTACATTTTGTGTGCGAGCCTTCAAAGATGTTACAAGACCCCGGTGTAGCATATGTTTACAGCGATATTGTTGAGCCCCAGTATGTAGGAAACACTAAGGCTCAGCTACTTAGAGTGATACATTTTCCTAAAGATGAAAGAGTTATAAGTTTCCCTAGTGTGCACTATATACCTTTGAATAATGCTCATTTTAAGACCGTAAGGGTGTATATAAGAGACGTAGAAGGTAAACCATATCCATTTACAGTTGGGACAGCTGTGTGTAAAGTACATATAAGAAAGAAGCTCCGTTAAATAATAATAATAATAATAATAATAATAATAATGGAAAGAGAAAGAGTCTTCAGGGGTTCAAGAATGCAGAGAGGATATGGTTTAGGTGGATTTTTTGCTTCACTGTTTCGACGTGCTATCCCGTTGTTTAAATCTGGAGGTAAATACCTTGCTAAAAAAGTAGCTAGAACAGGTATAGATACTTTCCAAGATATTATGGGTGGTGTTAACCCTCGAACAGCAGTAAAACGTAGACTTGCCGATGCTTCTGACGAAATGTTAGATGATGTTAAAAGGAAAATACGACGTAAGATGACTGGTCAAGGTGTAGGTTACCGTAAAAAACCTATAAAGAGGAATAGGAAAGGCCCACTAAAGAAAAAGTGTATTGACGTGTTTGCTCTTTAATAACATTGTTAAGTGGTAACTTTTTACATAAATAGAAACATCCTGTAACTATTTCGTATATAAGGTATGTTTAAGTGACAACCTGTAACTATTTCGTATATAAGGAATGTTTAAACAGAGCTCTCCTCATTATACATCTGGCGATTGTACCAGCAAGATGCATTTCCTCCATCCTTCCAGTCCAGATTGTTGTAAGAGTGAATTGGATCTCTTCTCAGTGAACCCTACACAGATCAGTGTGAGTGAATCCTCCTTTATTAGTGTTAATCCTGTTCATGCCATCACAAATACAGATGTACCTCTTGAATTCAATATCCCAGGTACTTCTGACCAATATCTTGACCCTTCGAATGTGTTTTTATATCTGAAGACCAAGTTAGTAAATGAGGATGGTTCAGATCTCACAGGAACCGAACACATAGTATCCACAGAGACAAATTTCCTGTATACATGTTTTAATCAACTTGAGGTGTTTTTAAATGAAACATCTCTAGGAGCATCAGCTGCAAGTTACCCTTATCGAAGTTATATTGAAACTTTACTAAATTATTCTCAAGATGCAAAGGAATCTCATCTGCAATCATGTGGCTATTACAATTTAAAAGATGCAGAGAAACACAGAGCCCATGCAGCTAAATCTAAAAATAACACGTATGAATATTATGGTCGTGTAAATGGAGATATATTTTCTCAAGAAAGACTTATTCTACCATCAGTGGACACCCGCATCAGGTTAACTAGATCTACACCTGAATTTGCTCTTAATGTTAAAAGTGCTGTTTTGGCCACAACTACTGCTCCAAAGCCTATCTTTAAATTATTGGATGCTTATCTTTATATACGTAAAGTGAAATTATCGCCCCTTAAACATATGGAAATAGAGAAAATCTCTTTTGACCGATACAGCAAAATATCCAATCAAGAGAATTGAGACTAAAATTTTTAACTTTACCCAAGGA